>BPLR01012012.1:0-57948 GCA_021605095.1 Caerostris extrusa | reverse complement strand
TGAATTTACCAAATTTATAATATCTATTTCTTAATTTAAAAATGACATCAGTAATATTTATAGTTCTAAAATATTTCTTTACATTAATACTTTTTCTATTCGAGAATTTAAAGGATGCTATATTCTCATATGAGACCATGATTGCAATGGTTTGTTGTCCATAATGTTACTAAAAATGTGAAATGAACAAAAAAAAAGATAAAACTGATTTTTAAAAGAGAAGATCTGTGTTTCACAAGTGATGGGGAAAATACATGAAACTATAGAAAATTCTGAAGAATTCATAAATTTTAATGAAATTTTTAAAATTGCTGTCGCCATAATAACTTGGGAAGAAAATACGATTTACAATTGAATACAAATTTATACTTGAATAAACTATAATATTGATTAAATGCTGTAGATAAGAACTGTAGATAGTAGATGCTGTAGATAGGAAATTGTGACTATATTACAATTTTTGAATTTTTGTGATTCTCATATTCTTTTGGCCATTGAACTTGGTTGATGTCCTTGACAAGTGCATAAATTACTGAAGAAGATTGAAGATTGTAACTATGCATAATTATATACTTTTGTCTCCAAAAGTGGAAGAAGCAGCTGATGAAAATACGCCGAATTTTGCGATTTTTGAAATTGCTCAAGAGTGAAACTTTTTGAAAAGTTAAGTAACAATCGAATTTTATTAAACTATCCTCAATTATTGTGCAATGGTAGTAAGTAAATAGATTGCATTAGCAAGAGTGATTGCAGCAGTAATGTACGCTGTCCTCATCTGTCTAAAATCGGTGGTGATAGTAAAAGTGAGGTGCATTGGAAAGGTTGATTGGTTATGGCGAGGCAGTTTGGTCATGGCGAGATAGTTTGCTTATAGCGCTATAGATTGCTTGGGTAAAATTCCCATTTTTTCTCCAATAGTCATACAGTGTGGTTTAACTTGTAGACTTTTTGCTGTTTGGTACTATTTGGCATTTCATGTGAGCATAATGCCCTTTATGGTTTGCAGACAAGGTTGAAAATTGTTTGTTTTACAATTTTACCACAAACAATTGAAAATGTCAAAACTCGGCTTGTTTGTTTTTATTCTTTTATTTTGTATATCGGTGTACCACCGGTTCTATATATATATATAATATGTACATAAGCTATGAAAAACCAACGACCGACTGTGGAAGATGACTTTACGACTGAATTTCGAACTCAGCGAGTTTGGCATTTGAAAAATTAAATATAGTTTTTTGTTTATTTGCATTTGTTTAGAAAGTCAGAAATTTGAACATAAGTTAAAAATAATGCAAGCAAACATAATATGTACATTTTATTGTGCCAAAAATGTTACACAACACATAATGAATAAAAATACGATAGCGATATACTGATATTCATGTAGAAGACACGAGAATAACAACGACAATATTTTTACAATATTTTATTCCACATATTATTTAATAATTGCACAAGACAAAGATAACACTAAAAGTAATAAAATATCACTTTAAAGCTTATGTGTTGCTAGACAAATCAAAGTAATGGAAATTTCATTTATAAAGTTTACTTTATAAAACGATTATTTCAGACCAATATTTGGTACATTTAAATATGTTTTTCTTCTTTATCGTTTACATGAATTCTTACTTCTCACACCTATCCATGATTTAAAAAATTTGATCCTACCAAATACAAACACAAGCAAGCTCTGGGACTTGAATTTCTTTAGAAAACTTTGATTTTTGTAAATTTTTTGTTGGTTGACACTGATAATCACTATCTAAATTTATTCGGTCTTTTTGAAGACTATTAATTTTTTTTTTATCGTCTTAATATTTAATGCTATGTCTGAAAATAGATATTTTTATTATTATTTACATATTATTTTCTAAGATGAATTACATTTTTAAGCAAAAATTATATAAACAATAATAGAATGTAGGTTTGATATGGGAATATATAAGCAGAACTGGAAGAAATGGATAATTATAAAGGTATGATTATTAATAAACAACTTAATGTGCAATATAAATTCTACTTTAAATAACCCATCTTTTTTAAAGTTCTTATTCCTTTATAATTTTTTTTTTGTCTTTGTTATTTTATTAAAGTTTTGTATTAAACCGACGTTGAAAATTTAAAGATCTTTTCAAAAATGAACTTTATTGTATGAACCAAATTTTAGTTTGATAATCAGTACATAATGACTATACATATCGAAGTATATCAGTACACAGCGAACATACATATCAAATATATCAGTACATAATGACTATACATATCGAAGTATATCAGTACATATAGAACATTTACTTCGAGCAAAAGGCTATGGGCTCTTCCAAAGCTCCTTATATCTTCCAAAATATTTCTTTCATAAATCTATAACAGAATTCCTTGTCTTCATTATAACCTTGCCTTCATTTCAGTATGGAATGTTTTCCCATTTTTCACAATTGTAACTTCCTTGTAACACAATTTTCATTCATGAGTGGGTTCTATTTAATTTCTGGTGGTATAATTTTAATTTAAGATCTTTGGGTACACATTTCTTCCTCCCCCTCTCTCTCATTATTTTACAGCCTGATAGCCAATTGTATAGTACTGTGGCCTTTGGCATTATAGGCTTCATGTTCGAATTCTGGCGGGGTGGCATGGATCTTTGTTAGTAGTTCGGAATCCACATTAAACCGTAGCTCCCGGTCTAATTAGCCTAAAGTGTGCATAAAATGACCTTAAAGCGACAAATCGAACCTCTCTCTCTCTTTTTATATCATAAAAGTAGACCTACAATAAATATACATCATAAGTGTATATAAATATCATCAGTAGCTCAACAGCCATAATTTGGGGCAAGGCCAAATGTTGACAAGAGATGTTCTATTTTTATGGGGGTAGGGTTATCCTACCTACGCCCAACAATCTACAGTCATATTGGACTGGGACCTACTGTTTAAAGCGGATTCCAAACCACTACAAGCTTCAATGGCACCTGTGGCACTGAAGATCAGAGCGCTAGTCACTCGGATAGCAGGATTCAAATATACCTACGGTGACATAAAATCTGTTGAATTATTCTAGTTTAATCAATATCAAATAATATAAGTTTTTGGCTTTAAAATTATAATTAGAGTGAGATATCCATTGGAGGAAGATTTAATAATTTGTTTAATTATAAACTAAAAAAAAAAATGGAGTATTGTTTAACTAAATCAACAATATTTAACAATCATTGTACAATTTTAATATCTCTTTTCAGGTTATTCATTTAAAACTAAATTACATCTCGCATGAACTTCCCATAATCATGAAGATTTAAATCCTCATTTCTATTTAAATCCAAGAACACTAATCTTCTGTCTGTTCATTCTTCCACTGAGAAGAACTCCTGTCTTCTTAACCTCCTTTCTGTTGCGCGGTACAAGCGGAATCTACATTTCTGCGAGCCAAGTTAATTCAAACGCTAACATAATTTTTCCCACAAAAGAGTCTAAGAATTCGAATGAAGTAACACTCCTCGCTGGCTATTGTCACTTCGAAAACGACGTTAAATAGATTAAAATTTCTTTTCCAACGGACGTTCTAAAGGAAAATTTCGAACAGTTTAGGGGGATTACATTTTGTTCTGACACGCCACCCATCTACTAGTACGTATCTTCTGTGTCGAATGTGGAGTGTCTTCGCGGATTTAAATTGCTAGGGCTAAAATTAATTTAGGAAATATTGAAATGTGTGTCTGTTGTAAAGGAATGATGAGTTGGAGATATTTCATCTAGTGAGGTGAAAGTATGAAGATAATCTAGTTTGTAACAATTTCCTTTTTTTTTTTTAAACGAATTATAGATGTTCATTTTAATGAAACCTTGCATATATCTCTAAATTTGTTGTAACAATTTAAATTTTGATAGTATTTAGGTGATTGCATTTATGACAATTTTTCAGTTTCAGTAATATACTTTACCTATTATATTTCTTAATTGATATTTATTATTTATTGATTAATATAAGATAGACTTCGATTATAAAATATGTTTTAGATTATTTTTTTTTGTTATTATTATTTTGTTTTGAAGTGAAATAATTTGTTTGAATATATTTATCAAACGTAAAATAATTCTATTTTAAATTATATATAGATTGCATGTATATGTATAAAAGGGATTTTAATTCTACTTTTTAAAAATTGAAAATTGTTAACATAACTTTGAAATTTTACTTTTGTTATAAAGTTAATACTAAACATTCTAAAACTAAAATAATTTCGGATGTTAAGTTTTCATTAGATTTCAAAAGAAAAGTTTAACAAATGTCTGTAATTAAAAATAAAAGAATTAGAATTAAAATCATTGCATTGAATGCTTTGGAAACTAACACGCTTTGCAATAAATTAATACAGCTCCATATTATTATGAAGATAACTTAATGCAAAATCATTTTCGGAAATTCTTTTATATCTAGTATTTGGATAAATTGTGATAAAGCGACATCGGCGAGCAAAACATCACCAAGTAAAATATTCTCAAAGCACCTAGTCAACTCAAGTCTTTTTCGATACACTTTATTTTAATTTACAATTATATTCTTATAAAGATAAATACTTCCCATTTAAGATGAATTAATAGGATTCTATGAAATAATAGGACAAATCTTTTATATAATTATGCAAATGGATATATCTCACTTTTTGAAGATAATCTTTAGATTTCTTTATGATCTTTAGATGATATTTTTTTAAATAAAATATGTGCTTCAAAATAATTTTTAATATAGATATTTAAAATTAAAATAATCGATTTATTTTTGTAGTTTTAGTATCAAAGGATTTTTAGTATCATATTTTAACCTCGGATTATCTTTATTCCTTTAACATTTTAAACGAACCAAAGAAAAATATGAATATTTTACAAACTCTTTAATGTACTCTAATTTTTAGAAAGAAGGATAAATATAATAGTATCTTCTCGTAACCAAGTAAAATATTTTCAGACAATACTAAAAAAAAAAAAAAAAAGGATCAAAAGTTTGTAGTTATTCATGTATTGTTAAGAACACTCTGCCATAAATGTATACAAAAAGAAAAAATAAATTTTCCTAAATGTACTGAAAATCTCAGAGTAGATTTTTTTTTTTTTCTTAAAATATCCAACTGCATAATGCTTTGCTCTTTTTAAGCTTTAAAATCCTACATTTAATAACAAAGTTTTTAAATCTTTTTAAATAAGATTATTAACCAAGAACCTAGAGTAAAATGCAGTTTGAATTATGCTCGGCTTAAAATGTTTTTTTCCCTTTTAGTCGTAATTCATGCTCTTTTCTACGATATTTTTCCATGCTGTTGTGTTACTTTTTCTGTGCTTTATGAATATTACTATTTTTTATTTTAGTATTTTTCTGAGCTTTTTAAAAGGCATTATAAACCCTAAAGAACCAAAAAAAAAAGTAAAACGGTTTGTGATTAATGTATAGAATTTTTCAGAGAAATCACGTTATTTGAATTTCATAATTTTTTTCCTGGATTTAGATTTTTATTTAATAAAGTAATAAAAGAATATTAAAAAATAATATGTAAGCATTCTATTTATAGTAAATCAAATTAAACGTTGAAATTAAGAGTTTAATTTTAATATTAAAAAACATTGTTTTTATTTAGGCAATTCAATATTGTAACAATGTCTGTACATTGTTTAATGTTTTCTGTTTTAAATCAAAATAATCAACTAAAACTGAGTAAAAAAACATTATTATAGTTACTATTTGAAATACTTCAAATTAAAATACATAACAATGACTTTAAAAGTGAGCTATAGGAAATTTGAAAAGAATGAGCGAACCTCAAAATTGGATTTCATTTCCGTTGCATTAGCATTGTCTTTTTCGTATGTAGGAATATTTACAAGACTTTTAAGCAGAAATTTTTTTTAAATTTAGTTTATTCCTCTAATCTAACAAAAATAATGAAAATTTAGCGACAAAAAAATCCTAAAATCGAAAACTCAAAATGAACATGGATAACTTAGATAGACGATCAATCAATCTATCTATATCTATCATCCTTCAATCAATATTATTATTATTTCTTTATATTATTTAATATTTTCTGTTTTAAATCAGAATAATCAACCAAAACTAGGTATAAAATTTGTTTATAGTAACTGCTTGACAATACTTTAATTTAAAATAAAAAGTAATGACTTTATAAAATGATCTGTTTAAAATTAATCAAATATGTGAGAACCTCACAATCTGATGTCATTTCCGCTGCATTAGCATTGCCTTTTACGCATGTAAAAATAGTTACAAGACTTTTAAGCCTCAAAATTCTTTAATTCAATTTACTCCTCGCACAGAAATAATGAAAATTTGAGGACAGAAGAAAAAAATTCTGAAATCAAAGCTCACAATGAACGTGGCCAACTTAGATAGACGATCAATCTGTTCGCTGCAATGGTGATCACGAATTGGTCTCGAGGAGGAGCCTCATCAATAGATGGTTCTCCCAGCACTAATTTTAACTGCGTCGTTTAAATGCGGCTCCACGAGGATCAGCTCTTTGCGATTTCGAGTCACGAATTCGGCCAGGAAGAGCGTATTATCCTTCCAATTCTCGCCAAGGTGATCGTGTGAAAAGGGTTGGTAAACACGGTGCTCGCTGGAATTTTGAAAATAATTGCCGGCGTAACTCGATGGGAAAGACGGCAGCTATGTTCCCGAGAATTACTTTAAACCTCTTCCTGTGCCGAGTTGGTGCAAATTATCCGATGGAACTTGGCAGGGAATTGGGATTTTAAGTTCTTGGTTCTTCAGCAAACTCTTTCAGACTTTGGAGAGAAAATCAAAAATCTTCTTTATTCTTCTTTCTTTTCGCTGTAAAATAATGTTTGAAGTCAGCCGTGCTACCTGTAAAAGAATGTTTGAAGGTATGAAAGTAAAACCATGATTTGCAATGATAATAATCTTGAATTATCGAATTGGAGTAGTTTTTGTAGAGTAACTAATAGTTTCGAAAGAGAAAATCTTCATTTGTATTAGAAAACGGAGCAAAAAATATAATTTGTAAATCTTAAATTAAAAATGGCTTCAGTAATTTTTTTTTTTTTAATATTGAAGAAATCTTATTATAAATTTCAATTCACTAGGAGTAAAATAACTTTTAAATTCATTAATAAACTTTCGATGCTCACCATGAATCTTCAAATCCACATGCAGATTGGACTTATTGTGTCATGGTCCCTTTGTCTATTTTATCATTAACAATCACTATACTACAAGGACATCAATCGCATTCATTCTTCATAGGAACGGACAACTGTTCAATAATAATAGACAATACATGAGACAAAAGTTAGAATGATATTACAAAAACATCAACTAGGTTCATAACAAACATTTGTAGTCAAACAGATATTGATGACACTATTCAAGAATCATAACCAATCCATAAGCGTGAAGGTAGTGATGATATTATAAGACCATCAACCAATATTAAAAGCCATTGGAAAATTAGAGGTTATATTAATATCATTAAAGTTATATTAATAACATTAAGATTGTAGAATTATTAATTCAATTATAGTTTTTAAATTTTCTTTTTAATTTTCTTACAAAAAAAAAACCAAAAAAATATAAAAAATATATTAATAAAAGAAAAACATTTACTTCATGTCTTACTCTTATTAAGACAAAAATATTAATGTTTGAACAGAATTAAATTACTAAACTTGCCTCTAATGCCTTAAATTCAAATAAAAGACTTCCATGTAATCAAAAATACGTATACAAAATATTTTTAAGAAAAAAGTATCCATTCTTCAAAACTCTCAACATTTCAGATTCACGCCCACAGGTTCGAAAACAGTTGAATGGCTCTCAAAGTTGTTACGAATCCCAAAATTCAAATTTAGTGGTAAGAATTGTTTGACTATTTTCTTCAAAGAAGCAAATCCAGAATCTGCGCAAATCGCCCTTTTCTACGTGAACAGGCAACTCTTCGATTCTTCAACATTTTCCATATTCTTTGTTCCGTAAACCTCTCAATTTAAAGAGATGCTGGAAAGCATCGAGCATAAATCTTTCTTTTTGCCTTGGACACCTTAAGTATAAATTCTTTGCAAGACTTGAAAACAATTCTCAGCCATGGAATGAAATCACTGGCATTGATAAACATAAAGAATGGAATATATCTATCTACCATCAAGACAATCGCACATAGGCACACTTGCTGACTGATTAATATTTGTTTTGAGATTCTTATGCAAAAGATCTTAGCTGTATTTTGCATTGTCTTTTGTTTTTAAAATATAGACTTTTGGATCAATAGAATGGTGGTTCAGTGAATATGTATGAAACATTTAATACTTTTTATTTTAAGTGTAAGAATTTTTTTTTTTTTTTTCTTTAGAAATGTGTTTTTAATTTTATAGAGCGAGAAATCTTTTGTATAAAAATTGATATCTAATAAATTTTAATATTTTTTTAGTGTGAATATTTTTGACTGTATTTAATTAACTGATATATTCTAAATAAAGCTAAATCATATATTTTATGTATTGGGTTGTCAACTAAGTAATTACGGATTTTAAATAAGAAGGAAAATTCAAAATTTAATTGTATTAGGTATTGCCATGTATTATTAGGTATTCAATTAGGTACTATCCGTTTTTGTTGATGACCTTTTGCAATCTTTCAGGCAGTGTCATAATTCCATGTTCATAAAACTTCTGATTTTTGCCAGCAAAGAACTTAAATGTGATTTAAATTTGTCGATATGACAACACATCCCAAACAAATTCCAATAATTTTTGTCGAGTAACCAAAATGCGCGAGACTTTGCATTATCATGTTGGAAAAAAAACACCCTTACAATTTAGCAATTCTGGCCCCTTTTATTGAATTGCTTTGTTTAGTTTGGGGAATTGTGGAATGTACATATTTGAATTAATCGTTTGAATGAATTCAATGTGCACATGATGATGAATTAAAGATGAAAAGTTTTCTTTAATAAAAAAAAATCAAAAGATATTCTTGTATTGAACTATATCCATTCGTCTCGTTGTTTCATATCTTTTTCGGATGAAAAATGCCGTAGAATAATTTTATGATCACTTAGGGTAAACATAGTCAAATTTTCTTGAGATCAAGTAAATCATTGTTTTGTGCTTATTATGGAAAAATCATTTTTGTGCTCATTTTACAAAAATTATTGTTTTGTACTATTATTTTGTGCTCCTTATATAAAAAGTTTTAAAAAATTTAAAAATAAGATCAAGTATATGAACCACTAATGCTTCCCCAGGAACAAGTTCCCTGTCATGAAATAAATAACATCAGAACTGATTATATATAAATATAATTTAAAATTTACCCAAAAAAATGACTAAACTTGTTTAATAAAAAATAAATGCATATGTAGTGCAATCAATTTAAGTTTTAAGAAAAAAATAAAACTCAATGATGAAATATTTTTGAAACATTGTTAAGTCTATATAATATCATACAGATTGTAGAATAATTAATTCAATTATAGTTTTTAAATTTTCTTTATTTTTTTCTTACGAAAACCAAAAAAAAAAAAAAATTAAACATGCTAAATAAAAGAGAAATATTTAATTCATGTCTTTCTCCCTATAAAGATAAATGCATTAATTTTTTTACAGAAATAAATAAAAGACTTTCATGTATCCAAAAATACGAATACCCTGATACTTTGATAAAAAAGTATCCATTCTTCAAATCTCTCAACATTTCAGATTCACGCCCACAGGAATAATTTTTCAAAGTTGTTACGAAAAAAGTTGAATGATTCTTCCGAAAGTTGAATCTGCGACGGCCGTTTTTCTACGTGAATGGCCAATAATTTAAATTTAGTGTAAACCTAATTTAACGAATTGTTTGACTATTTTCTTCCGAAAAGTATAAATTGTTTGCAAGACTTCCAAAAACAATTCTCAGCCATAGAATGATCACTGGTATAAACACAAAGAGTGGAATATATTTATCTCAAGCGCAAACCACCCTTTATTTGTTTTGAGATTCGTCCACGTCTTCGATTTTTCAACAATTTCCATATTCTTCGTTCCGTAAACCTCTCACTTTAACGAGATGCTCGAAAGCATCGAGCATAAATCTTTCTTTTGCCTTGGAGACCTTAAGTATAAATTCTTTGCAAGACTTCCAAGAAACAATTCTCAGCCATGGAATGAAATCACTGGCATTGATAAACATAAAAAATGGAATATATCTATCTACCATCAAGGAACTCTTTCACATACACACACTTGCTGACTGAATAATATTTGTTTTGAGATTCTTATGTAAAGACATTCGCTGTATTTTTGCATTGTCTTTTGTTTTAAAATATAGACTTTTGGGTCAATAGAATGGTTCAGTGAATATGTATGAAAGTTTGGTACTTTTATTTTAAGTGTAAAAATTCTTCTTTTTTTCAGAAATGTCTTTTTAATTTTATAGAACGAGATATTTTTGTAAAAAAAATTGGTATTTAATAAATTTTTATAATTCTTAGCGTGGATACTTTTTTGTATTTAATATACTGATATATTCTAAAGGAAGTTGAAACATATATTTTATGTTGAAATTTGATTACTAAATGATTATATGCTGTATTTTAACAGGGAAAAAATCTAGATATTGTAACGTCTCGTATATCAGACCTATAACGGCTTCAAGAAGAGGGCCACTTTCAGGTTCATGGGAACGCTTTAATTTTTATTTATATGCATTATATATATATGCAAATAATATACTCTGGGTTATTATACAACGAAATTATAAATTAAAATAAAATTTGATCACAAGTGAACCACTAAATCGCAAGTACATTTCCCTTCAAGGTCGAAGACTTTCAGAATTCTCGAGTCTAGGTCGAATGTAATTGCCTGGTCTGTGGCAGACCTTAATTTAGCACACGACGTGATGTACAAAACCACAAGGGATTCACTTTGGAAACAGTCGGAATCACCGGCCTATTCAGTCACTTCAGAGAAAAAGAAAAAAACAACACCTCGGTTCGACTCGTCGCAGAACACTCTCTTTTCTCCACCAAAATAAGCCGCTTTTAAGACAATCCATCAAGAAAGGGGTAGATATCAATCATTGAGTAGATATTTCGCAGTTCTTCGTCTATCACCGATTACCATGGAACTACTCACGGTATAGTTCATATATGTAGTTCATATTCAATCTGTAGTTGTTTCGACCTACGAAGGTCACTCACAAATTCGCTAATTTCCTGTGTCTCATTATGCACGATACCGAATATTTGCAGTCAAATTTGAGTGGCAGGTTGTTCTCATTAGTACAAAACACTAATTGCATGTAATATACCTACCCTCAATACTGCTTGTCTGCTGTCAAATTTGAGTGATGGGTTATTTTATACTTGCAAATAACATACATTCCTCTCTCTTGAGAATGAAATGCCAAAACTTATCCCATGAGAAAAAAAAATGCTACAATATATTTTCACGAGTTCAAATTTTTTTAACGTTTTTTTCTTCTTTTGCAAACATTGAACATATATTTCATGAAAAATATCGCTATATCTATATTGCTTGATATTTACAAATTTTAACAATTATAAATCCTTGAATAAACTAATATTATTTTGTTTTTATAACATGTTCATTATAAATATATATAAAAAAAAAAAAATTGTCACCATGCATTTGGCGTTTCCATGGAAGAAAGAGATTTTAGAAATGTGTATAGTAATACTTTTATTTCCCAATATCGAATTTTTTGAATTGTCGTATAAAATCCGTTTAAAGTACTAGGCAAAAATATAATATCAATAATCTGAATACCTAAAATGACTCATAAACCAATAAAGTGAGTAATTTTGAATAAAAGTGTGCTATTTTTTTACTAAAAAAGGATAATACGAATGAACTTTTAACTATGATTATCGATTTTCCTATAATGAGAAACTATGTAGAATGTATTTTTCTCTTTCAATTGATAAATATTTTAGAATTATTCTCATTTATAAGATAATTTGTGCTTAGAGATAAATATTCCAAGTGTTTTGTACAGTTTAATATAAATTATTATTGCCTAATATGATATTGACTTAAGAGCTACTAATTATTATTTATTTAATTCATTTTGAAGTTATAAAATTTATGATGATATTCTTAATAAAATCTCTAAAAATTAAAATATTTTGTATCATAATGGATGATAAAAAATTATTTTTAATGATTGGTAATAACAGTATGCCGTACAGTTATATCTTTGAATTAATTTTCCTTATTTTTGTACCATTATTTTGGTAGTTGTAGATTAAAAAAGTAATATCGCTATTATAATGATTCCTGACATTTTAAGTTTAACAGTTTATTAGCAGTTATGAAAAAAAAATAGCATTAAAAATCTGTTATTTTAATTTTACGATAAGTCAAAGAAATACTACAAAATAGAGAGATATATATGCTATATAATTCAAAAATATGAAAAAGTGTTGACAGTAAATTTAAATATACATTTTAAGTTTTAACTAGTACTTTTATTTTCAATTAAAAATAATCTTTATGAATTTGCCAAATTTATAAATCTGTTTCTTGATTCAAAACAAGTAGAAGAAGACTTGATTCAAGACAATTCCTATTTTTTTTTTTTACTGTATTGCAGAAAAGTCCTTTACAAATAAAGCTGAAATTTTCCTCTTACATCTGGCGCCATCTATTATTAGATACATGCAATTTAAGTCTAAAAAACTAAAATTAATTAATTAATATGTAATTAATGAATTAATATTTGAAAAATTGTATTAACATCCAGTGTCATCCACTACAAGCTCAAAAAAATGTATTTGAACTTGAGTGGATGAATAAAAAGTATTTCATCAACATTTCAAATTTGAACAAGATATATATAGGGAGTGTGTGAACTAATAGTAGGAATTTAAAAATGACACCAGTAATACTTATATTTCTAAAATATTTATTTACCATATACTTGAATTTTTCTTTTCGAAGAATTTGAAGATGCTGTCTTATCAAATGAAGCTGATTTTTAAAACAATGGCTCAGTGTTTCATAAGTTAAAAGCTTTGAACTGATGGGAAAACTGCATGAAATTGTATAAAATTTCTGAAGATTTCATAAATTTTAATGATATTTTTTAATCTGATGCCGTAAAAATCACTTAGTATAAGATTACGATTTGCACTCGAATTAAAATTTAGATGCGAAACTATAATACAGATTAAATGCTGTAGATAAGATCTTGATTAATAGGAAATTGTAAGCATATTACAATTTTTGTTGGTGATTCTGATATTGTTTTGGCTATTGAACTTGGATAATGTTCTTGGCCGGGTTCAGATGAATAAAACTACTAAAGAAAATTGAAGATTGTTACTGTACATAAATATATTCCTTTGGCTCTTAAAATGGACGAAACAGCTAACACATAGATGCGTCGAATTTTGTGATTTTTGAAATCGCTCAAGTGTGCTTTAAACTAGGAAAAGTTGAGTAACAATCGAATTTTATTAAACAATCCTCAATTATAGTTCAATGGTAGTAGGTAAAAGCTTGCCTTAACAAAAATGATTGTAGCACCCTAATGTACGCTGCACTTATTGTTCTGAATTGGTAGTGATAGTGAAAGCGAGGTACATTGGCAAGATAGATTGGTTATAGCGAGATAGTTTGGTCATGGCGATATATTTTGCTTATGGCGCTATAGATTGCTTGGCTAGAAATTCCCAGATTTTTCTCCAATAGAACACACAGTGTGCCCAAACTTGTAAAATCTTCGCTGTTTTGTACTATTGCGCATTTCTTGTAAGTATAATGTCCTTTATGGTTTGCAGATAAGGTTGAAAAATTGTTTGTCTTAAGATTTCACCACAAACAATGGAGAATGTCAAAACTCGGCTTGGCGTTTCTTTATTCTCTTTACTTCTGCATATTGGTGTACCACCGGCTATCTCTATATATGTAATGCATACATATGCTACAAAAAAAAAACCAAAGATTGGCTTGGAAATGAGAATATTGGTCGCAATCGCTATTGAGTCTCATTTTTAAAAACTTATTGCTACGGACACAGCCGGCGGAACCTAACCAGAGTTCTGTACACTAATTTGCTGATTTTATCACTGGACTTCGAATCAAGCGAGTTTAGCATTTGAAAATTAAATATATTTTTATTCATTTGCCTTTATTTATAAAAGTAGAAATTTGGATATGAGATACAAAAATTCAAACAAAGATAATATGTACATTTTATTCTGGCAAAAATGTTACACAACACATAACGAATATAAATACGATAGCGATCTACTGATATTCCAGTAGAAGACACGAGAATAACAACGACAATATTTTTACAATGTTTTATTCCACGTATTTCTTAATAACTATACAAGACAAAGATAACACTAAAAGTAATAAAATATCACTTTAAAGCTTATGTGTTGCTACACAAATTAAAGTAATGGAAATTTCATTTATAAAGTTTACTTTATAAAACAATTATTTCAAACCAATATTTGGCACATTTAAATATGTTTTTCTTCATCATTTACGTGAATTCTTACTTTTCACACCTATCCATGAATTAAAATTCGATCCTACTAAATACACACACAAGCAAGCTCTGGGACTTGAATTTCTTTAGAAAACTTTGATTTTATAATTTTTTTTGTTGGTTGAAACTGATAATCACTATCTAAATTTATTTGGTCTGTTTGAAGAATATTAATTTTTTTATCGTCTAAATATTTAATTCTATGTCTGAAAATAGATATTTTTATTATTATTTACATATTATTTTCTAAGATGAATTACATTTTTAAGCAAAAAATATAAATTATAGAATGTAGATCTGATATGGGAATATATGAGCAGAAACTGGAAGAAATTGATAATAACATATAATTATTAATAAATCAATGTAATGTGCAATATTAAATCTCTATAAAAAAAATTTTTAACTAATAAGAACTTTATTTCTTTGTTATTATGTTAAATATTTTATTAAATCGATATATGATATATAAAGACTTTTTCACTATTGAACTGTATTGTATGAACCAAATCTTGGTTTGATAATCAGTACATAGATAAGAACAGTATATTGGATATTTCGAAGGAAAATTATGGGCTCATTCCTATATTGGTCAAAACATTTCTTCCATAAATCTATAAAAAAATTCCTTGACTTAATTTTAATTAAGAATATGAATACTTTCTATTTCTCACTTGTGTAACACAAATTTCCATGAATGAATAGGTTCTATTCAATTACTTGTGGTATATTTTTTCATTTAAGATCATTGGGTAATCATTTTTCTCTCCCTCTCACTATTTTGCAGCCTGATGGGCAATTGCCTAGAGTTATGGCTTTTGTACTACAGGCTTCAGTTTCGAATCCTGGCGGTAGCATGGATGTTTGTTAGTGGTTCGGAATCCATGTTAAACTGTAGGTCCCGGTTTAAATTGCCCAAAGTGTGCATAAAATGACTGCTAATCGACAAATCAAATCTCTCTCTCTCTTTTTTATATCATAAAGTAGACCTACAATAAATATACCCATCATCATCATCATCATCACCACCAATGGCGCAACAGCCCCATGGTGGACCAAAGGCCATTTGTCAACTGGCACATTTCAAGACAAGAGATGTTTGCTTTTTTAAGCTATAGAGTTGTCAATCCTATGTCTAACAATCTACAGTCCTATTAGACTGGAACCTACAACCACTACAAGCCTCTATAGCACAGCGGGATTCGAACCCGAAACCTGTGGTACCGACGGCCAGAGCGTTGGGCCATCAGGAGCCAAGTATACCCAGGTGACATAAAATCAATTGAATTTTTCTAGTTTAATCAATACCAAATAATATTGGCCTTAAAATTAATTATAGAGATATATCCAATGGATGAAAATTCAATTTGTAATTATAATTTGTTGTTTCTTTAATTATAAAATAAAAAATGGAGTATTGTTTAACTTAAAATATGAATATTTAACATCCATTGCGCAACTTTAATACCCCTTTTCAGGTTATTCATTTAAAACTAAATTACATCTCGCATGAACTCCCATAATCATGAAGATTTAAATCCTCATTTCTATTTAAATCCAAGAACACTAATCTTCCGTCTGTTCATTCTTCCACCAAAGAAGAACTCTGTCTTCTTAACCTCCTTTCTGTTGCGCACAAGCGGAATCTACATTTCTGCGAGCCAAGTTAATTGAAACGCTAACTTAATTTTTCCCACAAAAGAGTCAAAGAATTCGAATGAAGTAACACTCCTCGCTGGCTATTGTCACTTCGAAAACGACGTTAAATAGATTAAAATCTCTTTTCCAGAGTACGTTCCAAAGGAAAATTTCGAACAGTTTTGGGGATTACATTTTGTTCTGACACGCCACCCATCTACTATCGTATCTTCTGTGTCGAATGTGGAGTTTCTTCGCGGATTTAAATTGCTAGGGCTAAAATTAATTTAGGAAATGTTGAAATGTGTGTCTGTTGTAAAGAAATGATGAGTTAGAGATATTTGATCTAGCGAGGTGAAATTATGAAGATAATTTAGTTTGTAACAATTTCCTTTTTTTAAAACGAATTACAGATGTTCATTTTAATAAAACATTGCATATATCTCTAAATTTGTTGCAAGCATTTAAATTTTGGCAATATTTACGTGAATGCGTTTGTGAAATTTTGTCAGTTTCGGTTAATAATAAAGTAATGTAATTTAAATGTTATACTTATTAATTAAGATTTGTTATTTATTAATTAACATATAAATTTTGATAATAAAATAAGTTATCAGCATTTTTTTTTATTATTATTTTGTTTTGAAGTGAAATAATTTGTTTGAATATATTTGTCAAACCTAAAATAATTCTATTTCAAACTATATATATTGCATATGTAAAAGAGATTTAAATTATACTTTTTAACAATTAAAAGTGCTAATATAACTTTGAAATTTTATGAATTTTTTTTTTTTTGTTAGGAGTTAAAATTGAACATTCTAAATTTAGAACGATTTGGGATTTTTAGTTTTCCTTAGATTTCAAAAGAAAACTTTAAAAAAAATAATTTTAAACGTAATTAACAATAAAAAAAATTAAATTAAAAATATATTAATGTAATTAACAATAAAAAATTGTTATGTTCGATGAATGTTTAGGAATTAACATACTTTTTCGTAACTTCAAACAGCTCCATATTATCATGAAGATAATTTAAAAGCCTTTCAATATTTTACTTTTTTTCATTTCAATATTTTCAATATCATAATTTACCTTTTTAATATTTATTTTAATTACAATATCAAATATTATTTTAATTTATTATTATTAACTTTATTTATTATCTTGATTTAATTTGCAATTATAAATATATTTATTATTATTTAATTTATAATTATCTTTATTTTAATTTAATATTATCCAAATTATCTTTTAACCTTATAAAGATAAATATTTCACATTTGCAATTTACCATTAAATAATTATGTATCTTACTTTTTGAAAAAGATCTTTAAGATTTTATTAAAGTAAAATATGTACTTCAAAATAATTTTTGTCACTCATTTTAGACATTATTATCATAGAAATATCTTTTATTTATATAAAAGTTATGTAAAGCTGTACTAAATAAATTAACATTTAAATCACAGGTTTATTTTGCAGTTTTAGTATCAAATGTTTGCTGTTTCAGTATCATATTTAACCTCGGATAATCTTTATTTCTTTAACATTTTAAACGAACAAAAAAAAAAAGTAATTGCGAATATTTTACAAACTCTTTAATGTACTCTAATCTTTTTAGAAAGTAGGATAAATCTAATAATATCTCCTTGTAACAAAGTAAAATATTTTCAGACAATACTAAATAAAAAGGATCAAAAGTTTGTTGAACTTTTCCATGAAAATTCAAAGATTATAGTTATTCATGTATTGTTAAGGACACTCTGCCATAAATGTATACAAAAAAAAAAATAAATTGTCCTTAAATGTACTGAAAATTTCACGGTAGATTTTTTTTTTTCCACTTTTTAAAATATCCAACTGCATAATGCTTTGGTCTTTTTAAGCTTTAAAATCCTACATTTAATAACAAAGTTTTTAAATCTTTTTAAGTAAGATTATAACCAAGAACTCGACTAAAAATGCAGTTTGAATTATGCTCAGCTTTAAAATGTTTTTGCTTTTATTCGTAATTCATGCACTTTTCTACGATATTTTTTCCATGTTGTTGTGTTACATTTACAATTCCATGTTGGGTATACAACTTTATGAATAGTATTATTTTTTATTTTAGCATTTTCTGAGGCTTTTTAAAATGAATTATAAACCCTAAAGAACCAGAAAAAAGTAAAACGGAGTATGATTAATGTATTGAATTTTTCAGAGAAATCACGTTGTTTGAGTTTCGTATTTTTTCCCTTGAATTAATATTTTTTATTTCATAAGGTAATAAAAGAATATTAAATATATATAGTGTAAGTATTCTATTTATAGTAAATCAAATTAAACGCGTAAATTCAGAGTTTAATTTTAATATTTAAGAAACATATTTTTATTTAGGTAATTCAAACTTAAAAGTAATAAAATTAAATATAAATTAATATCAAGAATACATTTAAAAAAAAAAAAAATAATTAAAAAATTTTAAATAATTTTTATTAATTTAAATGTTTCTAATTCAAGCAACAAATCGGGAAAGTATAAAAATGTACAAATGTTAATGGTAATAAAAAAAGCTGTGATTAAAAAAATATATAAAATTAAAAAAATTATATTTCTAATATTATTAAGAAATTGGGAATACATTTTTACATAAATATTGCTTAATTCATAAAATTAAATAGAATCTTTTAAAATATTGCTTTTCTTTTACGTGAATATATAACTAAATAATTTTCTATTAATAGAGCATACCCCTTTTAAAGTTAATGGTTAATTTCGATACTAATAATTTAGATAATTAACGAATTAGCTAATTATTAAATTAACAAATAAATCATGAATTCAAATATATTATCATTACATAGTTATATTTATAATTTAAAAAAAAAAAAAAAAAAAAAATTTTTTTCTAAATTAATTAGTTTTTAAATATACATATTTACTGCAATTATCTAACCATTTTGAATCACGTTTATCACTTACTTATACGTTAAAATTATTTTTCATGAAACAAAAATCAGAAATATTGATTTTATCGTGAAATTTACAACAATTTTAAACTAACTTGAAAAAGTACCAATTTGTATCAATCACAGATTTCTAACTATATTTAGACAAACATGTAAAAAAGTACCCAGAAATACTTTTGTATTATATTTTACCACTTGACAATAAATAAACATATCGCACATAAACAATATATTTTTGTTTAGTTATTATATAGTTTCATTAATAAATCATATCATCATGCAACTTCCTAACGTCTTCAATAACCAATTTAAACAAATGAAAATAGTTGCTGAATACATAAGCATGTCTATGATAAATAAACACATCGCGCATTTCAAAGAAACACATTGAAGAAATTCATCAAAAATAAAAAAAAAATGCAGGATACATAAACTTGCTTTGTTTGGTTATTATTATGTATTATATTAGTTTCGTTTATAAACGATATTGTTTTGTAACTCTCTACTATCTTTTATTCCAATAACCAATTTTAAGCAAAAACAAATTGCTCAATATTTCAAAATTTTTATAATAGAATCATATTCAACCATCCGTCCATCCTTGTAAACTGTTTGACTTAAAACATAGTTTATGTTTACCAAATCTTCACACAATAATCCTTCCCTGTGATGATCATTTCCATCGATCATCGTCTCACAAATGTCTAGTTTGAAATATCAACTTTATCAGAATAATAATCATTAGAGTACATCAAATGTACCATAATAGATATGAAACTGTTTATCGGGCCACGGACACCATACTGAGCAAATATGTTGTAGATCTTCCTTGTAATATTTGAGCTTGAACAACAATCACTAGATCACAGGATTCAGCAAGCGTACCCCGATAAAGTGTTCCTCTAATACCAAAGCTCCACTATCGTAAATTCATGGATGCCGATGAAGAACACTGTTCATCATCTGATGAGTAATCCGATCACCATTGACCACAAGAGGGTGGCGAGATCGTAACTTGCAAATGCCACTGCTGCTGATTCGACATGTGGCGATGGGCAGTCAATAACTTGCCGATGGAACGCATGTCTTCGCCTACGTTCGCAGTCGTCTCTGTGATGACCTATGCAGGCCGCATAGGCCATGGCATGGGGGATGTAGGTTTGTTCCAGTACGCCTCTGAAGAGATGTGCCATCGGGCCGTGAGCATAGACTGGTACGTCTTCCCCACCGTGTATCCCAGCGGCGTGGTACAGCACTTTGTTGTACGTAGTTTATATCCTCTGAAATAATGAAAATATACATCAGATATTAAACATGTATAACATTAAATTAAACCGGATAATAATTACTAATATTAATCAGGGGGATCATGTAAAGTAGTATAGGAAACTATTTATTTTCAAAAGGGAAGACGTTTCTGCTGTATTATAAAAAATTTTCTGTTTATTATTTCAAAATTTACTTTTAATAAGTGAAACTGACCGTTCATCAATGATTGAACTTTTTAGTTATATCCTCTGATGCTTTTGTGTGGGATGTTGCTATTAAACTTGGATGAATTTTTTTATTGAATAATTCATTTAATATTTATTTTTCATATACTTTCTTTACTATTTTATGTTTTAAACTTTTTTTAGAAGTTTTGAGTTATATTCACGAATTGTGAGTGTAAAGAATTTTATACCTCTTTGTAACATATAAAATTACCTATAAAAATTTTAAACCTATATATTACTAGATATTCAGGAATCTTCGAATACATGGCGGGAATAAAAAGATTCCACATTCAAGATTTTTTATGTTTTATGCCAATATAAAGGTTTAAAATATCTTTATTTAGGCTTTAATATAAAAGCTTAAAAACATTTAAATTATCTGAAGACTGTACAATATAAAGCGGAAAAAATCAACTAGACAAATTTTTTTTTGTAATAGACATATAAATTACACAAATTTATTTATTCGTTTTATCATAATTTTGATAAATTATATATTACTTTATACATACTTTTTATATTGTATTTTAAGTCAGTGAATTCAAAAATATAAATAAGGTTATTTAATGTTTATATTTGAATTATCTTAATTGTTTAAATAATTATAAGACATTTTCTTTAACTTTACCAGCATTTTTATTAGAAGTATTGTACAATTTTAATTTTATTATTCATGATATAGGCATTTTATAACATATAGATTAAAATTTTTAAAAACTAATGTCCAGTATTTTTAACCGAACTTAACGTTTCTTCAAGACAATTTCTTTCAATGTACCTTTAAAATTACGGATTTTATACCTGTATCCTTTGCCGTCAAGTTTTCACGACCTGTTGGAAAATCCCTGTTGTAACCGGGCCCATTTGCATATAATAACGTTGTATATGGCATATTGTCCACGTCTGATTCTTTATTGTCAAGACCTGTGATGGAAAGAATCAAAAAAAAAATATGATGAAAACATTGTATTAACATTGTATTACAGATAATTTAAATGAAATAATATTTTTAAATCAGTTGGAGAAAAAAATTAAAGAAAAGGGAAAAAAAAATGTAATAAGGAATTAGATTAAGAAAAAAATTGTTTAACAAAAAATAGCCGATATCAATGATCATCAACAATTATTTTTATTCTTATGAAAATTTTTGGATATAAATGATATAATAAAGAAATACATAATAGATATAAGAATGTATTATCGTACATAAATTTAGTTTATTTTATAATTAAAAAATCGAATGTGATATATTTTTTTTTTGGAGAGCAATGCCCATAATTTACAACCTATAGTCAACGGATGATATGCTAATAAGCTTTAGAACTTATTTCTGCGAATTATATGACATTGCATGTAATCTGCAATGTCATTTTTCCCGGAAAATTAATTCTTTGAAAAAACATCACCTGAATGTGTTTTATCGGGAAATAGGAGTAGGAAACCTGGAATTGGAGACATAAGTAAGCAGTTCCTTTTAAATTAAAAGTTGAACTTATGCAAGCTTTGAAGGTTAAGCAATGTCTTTACGATAAAAGACAAGGTGAAATGCAACTATAAGGCAATATCTATAAATGTATAAAAACAGATGATGGGGGAAAGAAGTATCAAGTAATTAAAAATGTTTTTTGAAATCTTGTTTGCATTCCTAAGAAATTAAATTGATACTTTTTCGTTTGTATCACATTTTTTATGCCTACTTACTTTCTGACACATAAAAATCTTCAATGTGACTTCCATTAAATTTTTCAGTTTTAATTGATAAATCATTAAAATAAAGTAATGAGTTAAAATTAATTATTGTTAAATTATTTAAAATTTTCTTTACAATTTGAACATCAGATTTAAAAAAGGAAATTTTACTGCTAGAAATTATGTCAAATAAAATAAAACAGGCACAAATCATCCACGAATAATATGCCCCTACAAATTACAAGAGGATTTTATTTTTACAGTAAAAATTAACGGATGCGTATTATCTGACACTACAGATTTATGTAAAATTAAGGTAATGTTTCATAAATGATTTATAGTATTCCGATCGATTTATAAATCGCATATTTAATAATAAAACAAATAATTCAGATAGTAATAATTTTCTTTGTACAGAATCAGACAATATTATTAGTAAACTATCACGAAAATTTCGATTTTTAGCAATACCATTTTTATTAAATTTAAAATTTTCTTTCGTGTTAGTATTTTAACTTTCTGAAGAAGGTTTTTAATATATAGCAATAATTTTTGTAACTTGAATGTCTTTATCAAAAACTGAAGGGAACCTTTTTATAATTAGTACAATATATTTTTAAAATGAAAATGTCAAAAAAAAAAAAAAAAAAAAAACGTATTATATAATAAAAAGAACCTTACCAAGTATCTGGTTATCTCTTTTGGGGCAATATTATTTTTCTTTTTCATTCTTCTTTGTAAGGAGAAACAAACAATGACAGCAATAATTTTCTCTGTTCAGAATCTCATAAAAATTATTAGTAAATTATAACAAAAGTTTCGATTTTTTGAGTAATGCTATCTTGTTTTAAATTTAATGCTTTCTTGCGTATTAATCTTTAGCTCTAAGAAAAACTAAATTAAAAACTTTCAGCGTAGAATATATAACAATAATTTGTGTAATTCTTCTAACTTGAATGTCTTCAAAATGTATCAAAAACAAAAAGAGACCCTTTCAGAATTCAAAGAGTACAATATTCCCCCCCCGATTAAAATGAAACTGTCATAAAAACGTGTTATATGGTAAAGAACCTTACCAAGTATCGGATTGCCCCTTTTGGGGGTCCCTCCGAATGCAAAGACGTGGGAATGATCCGAAGTGACAACCAGAAGGGTGTCATCTGGCCTCGTCATCTCCAAAGCTGTAATAACTGCGTTCTCCAGAGCCAAGGTGTCTTCCAATGCACGATGGGCGTTGTTGAAATGATGCGAATGATCAATACGACCTCCTGGCAGGGATGAATTATTATTACTTTAAGATCAAGATATCCTTCCATGTTATGCAGAGAGAGCAGTTGGAATTAGTTTCAGATGTCGCAAGATGGAAAGATCAACGTCGCGATTCACATTTGGTTCTTGAAATTTGAGTTTAATGTGCTTTCATATGTTACTTGCTTTATTTTGTAAGGTCCACTCGCTTTATTATGTTTGTTCTAAAAGTTGTGTTTTATTTGTACAAAAATTTAGAACAAATAAAAAACAGAACCAGACATAAAATTTTTATGTAGATCAAAATAAAACATCATACATCACACTAAAATTTGTGTTTATCTGTCTGCCTTTGTTTTATGTTACTAACACTAGTAGTTTTAGATTTAGAATATTAATATAGAATATTTCGAATAGAATATTAGAATATATATATATATATAAAAGAATATAGATGCAGAATATTTCGGGTTTTTTTGTAGTTTTTAGTGAGAATACCTAAACTTTTATATCTAGGCTAGAATGTCTAGACGTTTCTGTGAATATCTAACAAACTTTTCGAACATTGCCGTTTGTATTTTGGAAATATGTTACAATAAATATTAACACTAACTATTACATACACCTATCTGCTATATAAAGATATATTTATAAAATTGTTTTAGAGTGCCTAACATATATGAGCCGTGTATTTTAACCTAGGATGCGTTCCATATAACTTACAGTCATAGAAAAAGTGTTCCATGTGAAAAGTGTTTGAGAAACGCTTTTCTAAATCAATCATCTGAAACGTTTTAAATATATTTTAAACAGTAATGGAATGATTTCTAGAATAATTTTAAATGATGTTTTCAATCATGACATTTTATAACTAGTTCACTTTCAGTTTTGGTCGATATAGTTATATTTAAAAAACGAATTTGTGATAGTATTGTTAATCATACGCTAGCAGTCAAAAATAGGAAATTACTAGTTCTTCTACGTTAAAGAATTATTCAAATTTACTTTTATAAAAAGAAAAATCCCTTTCTAAACAGATTCTTTTTAGTGATTTCATTATTTTCAGACTCCATGCACTTCTAATTAATATTTTTGCATTATTATTATTATTTTATTTATTATTCATTATTGTATTATGCATTTTGCATTATTGTTTTTTATTACAATGATACTAAGAAATTTAAATCATTTGAAGAATTATTTAAAAAAAATTGATATGCTTCCTCAAAACTAAACACTCAAATATCCATATACTTCCTAATTTGATGGATGCTAGATGTGACATTTAAAAATAATTAGTTTTTATTAAACATAATACAATGATACTAGACTACTAAATAAAAATTACAAATGGTTAAAAAAACTATTAAAATGGAATGTTTAAATACTATTAAATTAACTTAATAACATAATTTGCAAGAACCAACCTTCTACCATGAGAGAAAATAACCCAAGGGGATTTTTCTTCAGAATTTCTATCGCTTTTTTAGTCATTTCTGATAATGAAGGCTCTCCCTCTGGTCCAGAGTCTCGATCCACTTCGTATGCCATGTGCTGGTAGTTGAAAAGCCCTTCAAAAATACAAAATATGTTTTCTAAAATATTCATATAAAGTGTGAAATACGAGGGACAACTTATAAAAACGAATAAATTTTCGTTTCATATAGAAACGACCCTCTTTTAGCCAATAATTTAACAAAATTTCTAAAATTTTCAGTGTATTTGCTGAACAAATTAACAGCACCGATTTAAAATTCAGTATGTTAGGAAATAAGAAATTATAAATTATATTTTTAAAATTTTTGTTAAATATAAGAAAAGATTTACTCATTAACAGTAGTTCATTTTTCTCTTAATTGAAAACTAATATACTAATAAAATTATGAAACTAATTATTGAATTTATATATCCTTAAAATGCAAGCTTCTTGATAAAAAATTTTTTTTTTTCATTATTTATCATATCAGCTGTCATATCATTCATACCATAATGTCATTGCTTATGTCATTCCTATCATAATATCACTGGTTATATTGTTCATATCAATACAAATAATATCATTACAAATACAAATAACATGCGCATGACATGCACTAATACAAATAATATCACTAATTATGTCTTTCATATATGACTCATAATATGACTAGTTATTCTAATATCATTGGTTATATCATTCATATCCTAATATCATTGGTTATTTCCTTCGAGAAGTATCTGCAAATGTTTTTTTATTATAATTAATTTTTTTAACAGAAATTAACCACATCATTTAACATTTAAAATATACGAAATAACAAAAAGTACATCATTCTTTACCCTTGCTGCAAAATAACCCATCAATACAATTTACCGGTATATATATATATATATATATATACCCTTGATTATTTTGCATCTCAACAATTTATTAAAATTTGTTCATTTATTTAGACATGAAACACCGAAAGCACAAATACTCAATATACAATATAATAAATAAATAAAACATCCATACTTGCTTAAGAGATTTATCAAATTTCTGCGATGTAAATGGATTATTTGAAATTTTACCTTCTAGTCGGCTCTCCATTTTTAAAAGGTTACTTAATTTCTTGCCTATAATCTAGGGGTTACATACTAAACAGAATGTCAGAATGCGGACTACGTCGTATAATCTCCAAAGCTCCATAAAAATCACTTCTATAAATCCACTACCTAAAAATGCTTTTTGCCAACAAATAATCACAAAAACTTTGCGTGAGTGAAAAATTAACAATCGTCTAAACATAAAGAAACGTAGCGGGGACGATTATAGAGAAAATAAATTCTATAAAATTTGTTAAAATGCAACGGCAATCACGAGGCTTAGATTCAATTTAAAGTAGCATAGAGTTAAAAATGCTTTACAAGAGGCCAAATTAATAATTAACTATAATTCTGATCAAGATCTACGTCTATATAGTAAACGTAAAGATTTAAAATGTGATCTCTTTTGTTTTCACCATATTTCTTAAATAAATCTACCATTTTAAAGCTATAAGATTTTTTTACAGTTGTGGTATCAAAAAGTGTCATTATAACTGATACAGATTTTATTAACAGAAGATCGAAAATTAGGCATTCCGGCCGAATATTAGGCATGCGAGTAATATGGCGCTGCTTGTTATAGCCAGGAAGTTACGGTAATGAATGTTTTATGCAATTAACCTGTTCTTCAAAAACTAAAAGTAATAAGTTTTACCTAAGAGGTAGTCCGTCTTGTTGGGGTCGAGCCTGTCGAAGTCCTCCTTGGTGGAGACGTACTTGTAGGAGAGGTGGCGGTTCTTCTTGTCCTTCATCCAGTCCACGATCAGGTTCCTCTTGTCCTCCCTCCTCCCCATCTCCTGCCACATCTCGGACTCCTTCTTTTTGCCGGGCAGGAAGTTGCCCCTGCCACCGCCTAGAATCACCTGTCGACAACAGTTTGTTATTATGTATGACGATAATAAACAGGTTTCATAGCATTCATATGAAGTTACTACGAACAATACCATAAAAATAATATGTCAATTATTGAGAAACATTATTTTTGTTAAAACGATATTTTAAAAAAAATAATTGAGATTATTTATTATTAAGTAATTTTTGTCCCTAAATATCTTACTTTTCTCCATTAATAAATCCAATCTGAAGTTTTAAATTGTATTATACGATTATTTTCGATTATAGGAAGTTTTATACGATAATTTTCGATTATAGGAAGTTTTATACGATAATTTTCTACTATAGGAAGTATTATGAGAGATAAATTTGGTACTATATAATATTTCTTCTTCATTGGCACAACAATCCAGGGTGTACCAAGGCTGTCTGCCTACTAACAGATTCCAAAACAGAAGATGTTTTCTTTATACGGGGTAGAGTTTCCAGCTATATGCTGAAACCTTACCGGGACCTTCACTTTAAAGTAGTTCGAAATCTACTTTAAAGTGAAGGTCCCGGTTTAATTGACTGTAGAGAGTAGGACTTGACAATCCTACTCTCTAGAGTAAATAGAAAGTACTGTACTCTCTACTTAGTAAAAAGAAAGTATCTACTGTCTCGAAATCTGCCAGCAAGCAGACGGCCTTGAAGGTTCCACCATGAGGATGTTACGCCATTGAAGAAGAAAAATGTGAAAAAGTAAAATTATAATTGATAGAGCGAGAAATGAACCTTTCTTGTGAAGTTTAATTGTATGATTTCTTCCATAAAATGCATCAATTTCATTTATTACAGTTTAACACCTTTGACTGAAGTTTTTTTAATACATAGATTTTAATTAATAATTTATGTAAATGCAAATATTTTTTAAAAAATGTGAAATAATTTTCGCAATATTTGCCAAAAAGTGCTTAAATAAGGCAAAGAAAAAAATATAAGTCATTAAACCTTTAATCATCTTATAACCTCGCTTTCACTAAACATATCATTAAATTAAAAAAAAAAAAAAAAAAGATTATGTTTCCAACCACTTATGATAAACAAAATGGTTACAAAACCCAAATTAAAGATTACAAAATTTTTTTAGGGGAAAAATATATTTAAAATCTTTTAATAACGAGCAAAATTAAATTCTTTTACACAATATTTTCTGTGATATAAGAGCATTAAGAATCCGATATCTATGATACCCTTTTACAAGTGATGATGAAAGAAATTAATTAGTGGGGTATTGATTTACTACAACGTTTTCTTTTTTTTTTTGTATAAAGCCATATTGAATTATGCTAAAAACAAAGCATTCTACATTTCGAAACATTTATTTTCTTTCAAGTATAAAGATTTTGCTTAATTATTTTCTAGTACTTGAAGGAGTCGTTTGAAGTAAATTAGTTTTATATAACACAATTTAACGGAAAATTACAATAAAAAGGCGTTTTCTTTCAAGTTATCTTTCTTTTTTTTTCTACACTTAAGGCGATTTGATGCATAGCTTTTTCAGCAATGTGAACAAAATAATCACAATGTTCTTTTAAATGAATGTTTTTAAAGGTTTATGTATGTAAATTTTCTTTGGTAGCTTAGAACGAATTAGAATATTTCTCTTTTATACTTTGTGCACGAGAGGTTCTTTCCTGCAGCCCCCCTCCTTCCCCCCAAAATATATGTAATGTATAAAAACCTTTATTTACTTTATTTGAAATTTACATTCCTCAATCTGAAATTTAATTAACTTTTGTTTTTATTTATCAAAAAATATTTCGGTAATGTTCAGATTGGTCACCCAGATTATAACTGTGTGTTGTTAGGTTGAAATACTTGAGCCCCGGGTTGGAGAACTGGCAGTTTTATTTATACACACACAAACACTACCCACATTAAATTAGGAAATACAATATTTAACACATTTAAAGATATATAATTGCAGATTCGTGGAAAGATTCCACTTGTAAGCAGAAAAACTCAATATTCAGGTACGCGCAGGGTCCGCAAAAGAAGCTGCCTTGCCGGGAGAGATTGTAATCTAACTACTAAGTAGAGTTGCGTTAAATATATTTCCTCTCGAAATTATTGACTGTAAGCTAAACGTTTCTCAGTGGGAGCACAAGATGCAGTGTACTGCCTCTCGGGTCAAAGTCTCGCGGCCGACTGACGATTTTACCTGACGCTCTTGCCAGTCTGTAGAGGAAGCACGTTACAATTCCAGAATTTTTTTTATCTCGACAGATCAACAGTCGCCAATCAGTAGTTTTTCTCAATAAACTACTAAGTTTTTATTTTCCTATCATTTTAATTTCTTTCAACTACATTCCAAAAAAAAAAAAAAAAAAAAAGCAGCAATACTAGAACTATTTAGAAGTATATCATTTTTGCTTAAAGTTTTAGCCACTATAGAGCATTTTTACGTAAAAAAATTACATTGAACTTTTTCGGCTTCAATTTATATTCCAACGAAGTTCTTAAAATCTAATTAGTTTAATGCTGATTAGTTTTAAGTAGCTATTTGCACATTAAATTTTATGTGCCTATGTATATATACTTAATGTGTGTTATGTCTCTGCAATTAGTTTACAGCTATATTTCTGTAATAAATATGGTATTTTTAAAAATGAAGAACTCACTTAGTGTTTATTATAGTTTATCTTTTAAACTTCAACTTAATTTCAAAAATGTAATAATAATTAAAATATATGAGAATGACATTTTTCTGGAATAGTAAATTTTGAATTTTTCTGACATGATAATTTATTTTTTGAATTTATCCGTATTGGGAAAGGAAAAAAAAATTTTTGTCCATATACAATGCATGAAACTATTTTTGCTTCGCTTGAATTAAATTCATAATTTATAGATATATTTTAATAAATATCATATTATTACAATTGCATATTTTACATTATATTCACTAAATTTTCTACAAAATGAAAGTTAGGAATTTTTAGAATCATGTTTGCTTATTTCAATGTAAAAGAACTATAAATAGTGTTTATTATTTGTGCTCAAATTTTACCTATATACAGTATATATAAGTTATATTTTATAAATAAAATCTGAAAACTTTACTAAAAAGTACTTGATTATAAATCTCAATAAAAGTACTTTGTCTCTTCCCTATTTTTAAATGTCTACAATAATAAATAAGTAGATAATTTTTTATCATTTATGGCATGCTCTCTCTTGAATATTATTTTTATCATAATTTCTGTTAATGTATTAAAATGAACATTTCCCCTATTATAAAAAAAAAAAAAAGTATATTCAATTTTATTTGTTGGTTTTTTTTTTTAGTCATATCTAAACGGCATTGAATTTTTTAATTTTTATACAATCCCTCGAAGTTGTTTGTCGCTTTGATAAAGTATCTGCTCCAACACTAATTACTTCAATAAAAACGGGGCGGATGAAAGAAGTCGATCGTTAATTAATAATTTTTTACAATTCTAGTGGGTAATTAATCACGAATTATGAGATTAAAAGCGTCACGCGAAATGATTTTCTTTATTCAGTCCTATTGTAAAAAAAAAGGACTTGTTTCTCTTTTAAAAGAACTACTGCCCGATACGATTTTTGTCAGGTCTCTTTTTATTTATTTGTTTGCCTCATAAAATTAGATGCAATGTTATTTCAGTTAATTGCAGAATCTAACTATTTTAATTCAAAAATAATTAGTAAAAATAATAATAGTTTTTGATGAGTTAATATTTTGATTTACTGTGGATTACTGTAAAGTATCAATTTAAAAATTATTTTTCTAATACTAGATATATATTTTTAAACCTAGTTTTTATTCAATTTAAAATTGCGTTTTATTTTTAAATCTAGAAAAAAAACGAATTCTACATTATAAGAAAAGAATAAATCATTATAATACTTTTGCCATGGGAAGAAATATAGTATTTCTGTTCCCACGGGAAAGGAATGTATATTCTTTAACAAGTGCATAATCATAACCTGTCACTCAAATCTGACAGCAGATAAGCAGCACCGTGGATATTACATGCAATACCATGATATTACATATCGTGGAAATTCCATGCAATACCACGATATTACATATCGTGTATATTACATGCAATTAAAATTGTGTGCTAATGAGAACAACTAATGAGAATGAAATTAACGATTGTCTGTTCGAAGTAAATTGTCGTCATTTATATATGAGGTTCAAATGTATATTTTAAATTATGTAATCTTGCATTTTTTTATCATGTTTAGTTCTTAAACTACTAGGGTTTTTTTTTTCTATTTTTCCAAGGTGTTTTGACTAAATTGAAAATATAAAATGCCTTGCTAAAATGCATTCTTATAACACAATAAAATCGGTTCATTTTAATTAAATAAAAATTGTAATAAGGATATTGTCCGGTGTTTAGCTACGCGCTAGATAAAAGTAAAAAACTGAAAGAAAAAACTTGAGATTCTAAGTGTTATAGTTTTTAACTTTTCGGAAATACACTTACAGATACCTGACTGTACAAAATGAAAAAATCTTTTAGAGTTCTTTTCTTATGTTATTTTTCTTAGGAAATTGAATATTGCTGAAAACATGAGTGGCAACATAGAACCCTGATTTTTTTTTAGAAAAAAGAATCGTATGTTAAAACAGTTGACATTTTTTAAACTATAACAATCGTTTAAAAAATGAAACTACTCTGCTATTGCATTGATAGTAAAGTGTAATCTAGATGTCTTCATAATTTGATAAATTTTTTGCATGACTTACATTGATATTTCTTCCCGGGTCATCCTCCACTAATTGCCGGGCGATGTCCTTACATTCCGCCCTGTCCTCTTTGGGAATCTTACCATCACTTTCCCAATAACGGCTGGCCAGTGGCTGTACATAGCAGCTGGGTGGCATGGGTTACTCTCGTTGTCGTCACTAATCCAGTGGATTTACCTTGAAGAAAAAGGAAATTATAAAAACAATTAATCGGCTGGGCCCATAATACAAGTTATCCACAAAATTTAGAATTTAATGTAAAAACAAAATGCATAGCAACATTCTTAACAAACAAAGAAAGAAAAAAATATCAATTAAACATATTCAAGCAACAAATTCTGTTCATCAGTTATCGTTCAAAAATTAAAAAAAAATTTCAAACGTTTGTATAAAATTACATGAAAGAAATAAAAAAAACTATAAAATTCAAAAGGATTTTATAAAGTTACGTGTAAGAAATAAAAAAAAATAAACAAAAAAAAAAAAACTATAGAATTCCAAATAATTTTATAAAATCACATGAAAGAAATAAAAAAAATGTAGAATTTGAAATGAATTTATAAAATTACTTGAAAGAAATAAAAAAAGAAAAGAACTGTAGAATTCAAATGATTTTACAAGAAACGGGAAAGAAATAAAAAATGAAAAACTACAGAATTCCAAACGAATTTTATAAAATAAAAAAAGCACGCGACAGTAATTTAAATAAACTAATAAGAATAATTCGTGTAAGTGTTAAATTAATAAATAAATAAACCAATAAGAATCATTGAAAGTGGTCCAGTGCATCGCTGACCCACTCTCCCTAAAACAATACCCATATGTTTTATGGGTAATAATTACAAAAAATTTAATTAAAATTATTTATCAAAAATATCTATACTTCCTATTCTTTTCTTTTAAATATTGTTTTTTTTTCGTAGCCATTTTTTTAATTGATCATCTGTGATTACTGTACTTCACACAACTGTTACTGTACATCACAAACAACCGAAAAAAAGCACACATATTTTTCTATAATATCAGCACAAAAATATCTAGTGATATAGTCATAAAGTCGTAAAAAAGACAATACATATTTAATTTATATGAAGCATAAGATTCATATTTAAAAATCTTCAGACATAAAGATGTTGAAAATAGTCCAGAAATTATCCAAGTGTCAGCCCAGAAACTACCACATAAAATTTCTTTTTTTAATTTTTCTTTTTGTGATTTCAGTATTTTGTTTATGTTATTTCCATTTATGCTCGCAATTTAGTAACTTGATATTTTATTGTTTGTCTGCTTTAGGATTTAATTTGCTAAAAGTGTGTACTTAATTCTCAAACACACATAATATTCAGAGCGACTATTTTACTTATGAAGCTATCTGAAAATCTTTAAATTTTAAGCTCAAAATCTGTTTTTAAGAATATATAATATTCTTAATATAATATTTCTTACATTATTTAATTTCTTATATTATATATTTTTTTATTTTTTTTTTTTTTTTTAATATTCAAAATTTTCTAAGATATTCTGCGATTATTTAAAGTAGATTAAGTATTATTAGAAATTCAGCATAGACATTAATATATTTCTAAAAATAATCTTAGTAATATTTCTATAAAATATAACACCATTATTTCGCAATTATATCTTAAAGAGATTTAACGAATCATCTGCTTTTACGAGATAAAATCATCTAATAAAGGCGAATAAATATGAATTCCCTGAATACTATACTTTTCATATATTGAAATTTCCCATTCAAGGAAACAACACAATAAATCTTTACATTCTCAAATTAATGCACATTTTGAAATGACTGTTATATTTATCATGCGTCTTAACTATTACAAGAATTAACTTAATGTACTTACTCGTAGGTGGAGTACATATTTTAGGATTATGTTATAGTTTAAACCATATGATTTATTGCTTTGTTGCGCTTTCTATAATAACTGATGTTTCTAACATGTTATTGTTGTACTTATACTTGTCTTGCTGATGTATGCTGATACTTATCTTGGGTGTTGTTTTTTTTTAATTTTTATTTTTATTATGTACAGAAACGCACTAGTATATAATAAAACGACTAACTTTATTATTCTAAAAATATATTATTTTAGTCTTACTATTACATAGTACGGTTCGTTATGATGGGCTTTGGATATTTTGTGTGTTGGAAAAATTTGTAAGAATGCAGGAGGCTACGGTAATGATAACAATTGTTTAGCAATCAATGTTTGTATTTTAGTATGTGAGGGAAGAATTTTGAAATTTCTGAAGAATTTCAAAAGTGCTCGTTAAAAGTTGTAAAATGCTCTGTCTGTCGAATATAACAAACACAAAAAATGAAACTTTATTGGTACATGATATTCATAAAAACCACGAAATGAGTGCAAATTGTTTATGATACTGTCCCCGATGGAGCGTTTAAACAATAAGAGAAGTGATAGAATAATTGGATGCATTTGGTAGGCGTTTAATGAAAATAAGGAAAAGGTAGAAGCATAAAGAAGATAGTTAAGAAAAGAAAATTTAGGAAAAAACTATTTGCACATGTTTACCTTGCGCATTCACTTGATGTGCAATGTGCATTATTTTCAGGTAAATACACATAATGAAACCTATAACCGACCGGTGGTTATGTCCACCCATAGGTCTTAACAAGTGTGTACTGGAAGGTAAATATGTCACAAATTGTTGATGAGTCCAGCTTAAACAATAAGAATATGCACTTCTAATGACTTTTTGAGATTACCATATTATAGAAAAAGTTATAACTTACAAATAATGTTATGTACAAAGAACTTTCTCAACAGTCATTAATTTACTTTTAAAAATTTCAATTTTCTTTTTTTTTTAGTAATAATTGTTTAATTCGCTATGTTTTTAAAACATAGATGGATTTATAGATATAATAAAATATCATGCTCTACTAATCGATTCCCGTTCATACTTTGTTTTCGCAAAAAGAAAGAAAAAAATAGGTTTCGGGGTGGGGGGAGCGGTAAGATAAATAGGTTTGGAAAACATTGTACTCATTTTTTATTTTACCACCTCAGATGACGATTGTGGATTATAAACATGGATGTTTATATAAACAGCTAAATATTAAGTATATTTAAGTTTCGTCAAAATATATTAACAGCCCATTTTCATGTGATGTAACAGAAATTTATCCGTATAAATTTTGTAAAAGGTATACTACTGTGTCCAAAAGTAACAGCAATTTAAAATTCCCGAGGCTTATGAAATTTTTGTTTTCTTTTTTTTAGGTTGCTGGCATTGTCCTTGACATCAGTATGATATTTGAATATTCATTACTGTTTGATTTCCGCTTGGTTTTTGTGAGACGCTAAAACGGATTCCGGTGATTTTTTAAATGTCTGAATTAATTCAGTAAAGAATGTGCATTAATTTTTTTTTGCGGAAACGAACAGAATGTTGCAGAATGCATCCGGTGAGGAATGCATTCCTGTATCGAAAAGAAATATTTAGAAGTGATATAAACAGTTCAAAAAGGCAGAGAACGCGTTGAAGACGAAGAGCTCTCTAGTTGACCATCAAGCTCAACCGACGAAGTTCAATTCCAAAAAAATTAATGATTTGGTGCTTGCAAACCGTCGATTTACAATTAGAGACCTTGGTGATGATTTTGGAATTTCAAAAGGAACGGTCAATTCCATTTTGGGACTCAAACGCGCCAAACCTCGATTGGTACACACTGAATGCGCCAGCTCACACTGCATTGATTCTTCTTGACATTTTCACCAAAAATGAAACCCATATCGTTCCACAAGCCCCCGTATTCACACCGTGCGACTTCTGGCTATTCCTAAACTCAAAAGACCACTCGGGGATACCATTTAGATTCGATTGAAGAGATTCAAAGTGAATCGCCACGCGCTTTGAAGTCATTCCTGCCGATGACATTTTAGCATGCACTGATGATTGGAAAAAAAATTTTTATAAGTGCCTTTTGTCCGGAGGGGATTACTTTGAAGACGATGAAATAAATTTGAAAGAATAAATAGAGTTTTTGAAAAAAAAAATAATTGCTCTTACTTTTTGGGCACAGTAGTACGATTTACAAATATACCTTTCTTTCATTTAAATTGTATCACAAAAGTATTTCAGGACGAAAGTTGTCCCAGACAGCATGGATCGATTGTAGCTGATCGTACAGCTATGTCAATTTGTGCAGCTTTAAATCCTTTTTTTCTCCTTTTAAAATATTCTTTTTTTTTTTATTTAGTATTCTTGCTGTAAGAAATCGAATGAAATTTTCAGTTATCTTACGTTTCTACAACCAACATATTTTACAAATTTTGCGAAAATGTATGGTCCCACAATATGTATTAGATTGTTCGGAACAATTTATGTAAATTACTTGCTGAAATTGATTTTCCTTTGTCTCTTTTCTCTCTCTCTCTCTATATATTTTGCTTTTTTGAAAAATAAACATTTAACATATTTTATTTACATTAACTTGATTTTCTGTAAGTTTTATGAATTTATCAAAACATTTAAAAATTTAATTAATTAATTAAAATTAAAAGATTTTTTTTTTCCAGTTTTTTGGTGGGCCAGCTCCATGGTGGTCCACTGCCGTCTGCCTACTGGCAGATTCTTAGACAGGCGATGTTGTTGTCAGCCCTACGTCCAAAGTTCTACAGTAATATTAGACAGGAACCTCCAGTGACTTATAATGGATTCCGAACCAGTAAAAATATCCATGACAGCACCAAGACTCGAACCCGAAATATGTGGCATTGTGCGCCAGAGCACTAGGCACTCATGCCCCTTTTTCCATTTCTTAATAGTGAAAAAATATTGTGGCTATTGTTGTTTTAAAAATGTACACAAATTATTTCAATATTTTCTCAATGTTATTTTGGAAAAAAATAAAAAATAAAAAATAAAAAAAAAACACTAAAGGCAACGATGATATAAACACTGATCATTTAAAAGTTTTAATATAACGATGAATGACAGCACCATTTGAATTCTACTTAAATGTAAATTGAATTGTTGAACATTTTTCTGTTTATTTAACCAAACATAGGTAACATTTCCTCAATCCATTCATTGAAGTAAATCGATTTTGAGTACAACTTACTGGAAACTAAGACACACAGGATTGAAACATAGTAATCATTATAAGTCAATACACACCTAAAACAGCACACACATTGTTATTCCGATGTCTTTTGGAGAGCTCACACTGTGGCATTCTATCTAATTAACGGAAATTCCATGCATTTCAAAGCCTTAATTGAAGTTAACTTTTAAGGTAATCACGTTTTAACGCTACGGTGAATTCAAAATGCGGGAGTGTAATTCTCACTGTCCTTTCTACAGAGAAGTGTTTCTGGTAAAATTTTGGAATTCAGAATGAATGGTTAATAAGATTCCCCATTATAAATGACAACATAGACTTCAGAGTTTATTTTATTAGCTGGAAATTTCTTTAAATTGCGATTTTCAGGGTAATGCAGTTTAATTCCAACGTTTGGTGAGAATTGAATTCAAATTCCCAAACTAATTTGAATTCTTACCATCTTATTAAAAACACATTTTATTATACTAAGATAAGGTTATTGTTTTAAATCCCGTATGTATATAGATATATATACATTGTAACAGAAAGATAAGATTAATCAGAGTATTATTGTAACATGTTTCGTAGGTGTCTATTTATTTAATAGCTCTTTTCTTGGTATTCCTCCCAAAGTAGTCCCCTCCTCGATATTCCTCGAGTATTCCTCCCAAATCTTCCTCCAATTTTTCTTCTTCATTGGATAACAATCCCATGGTAGGTCAAGGATGTCTGCCTATTGATAGATTTAGAGATAGGATATGTTTTCTTTTTAAGCGGTAGTGTTGTCAGCCCTATGTCCAAAGATTTACAGTTATAACGGGACCTACGATTTAAAGTGGATTCCGAACCATTGCAAAGTTCCATCGAACCCTGTGGTACCGAACGCCAAAGGACTAGTCACTAGGACATCAAGCACCTTAATTTAAGGTTGTTTTAATAGCAGTCATTTGCACTATATTTTCAGTTTTATACAGGGTGTCACATTATTAGGGCAAATATTTAAGTAAGGTAGGAAATACATAAAAGAAAACCACAATTATGTAAGGACCACAATCAAACAAGAAAATATTAGAAGATGCTCATAAATTAAAATGTAATTAGAGGGCGGCATTTATTGGACAAATTCAAGAAAAATATAATTTCTTCTTCGTCAATGTCGCAACAGCTCCATTGTAGGCAAAGGCTGTTTGCCTGATGACAGATTCCTAACCATGAGATGTTTTCTTCTTACGTGGTAAGGTTGTCAGTGTCACTGCAAACATCAATGGCGCCGACGGGACTGGAACTCGAAATATGGGGCACCGAACGCCAGAGCGTTAGTCATTCGGCCGTCAGGCCCCTCAAACTCATATACCTTTAAAAAATCTCCAGAATAATCCCCTCTTATTCTGATTTTTGTGGTTATAATACAGAGTGTATATGGAGCCTCCTGAGTTACTGCAGTTACATGTGGTGTGAATGACCATGGGTCAAGTGTCCGATGTTACGAAATATTTTAAGACATTTTCATCATAAATTTTAATAGGCCCCACAGAAAATTACACAGATTGTAGAAAAGTAATCATATTACTTTCCTTTCTTTTTCTAACATTTTTATTACAGTAATTTCTTTGCCTAAAATCTACAGTGTCATATAAATCACAAAGCTTAATTTTCAGCATGAAAATATAAAAGATCTCGTGTAACGATTAGCGACTGTTCTTTAGTGTACCATACACCAATAAGATTCTGTTTTTATACCCATGCAATACAACTAACAAAATTATACAATACAAATTAATAACAATTAAATAATACAATGCAAATTAATAACAATTAAATAATACAATACAAATTAATAACAATTAAATAATACAATACAAATTAATAACAATTAAATAATACAATGCAAGTTAATAACAATTAAATAATACAAACTAATAGCAACTAAATAAGACAAACTAATAACAACTAAATAATACAAGTTAACAACAACTAAATAACACAAATTATTACCAACTAAATAATACAAACTAATAACTAACTAAACATTATACTTTAAAACTAAAACAGCTGAGGCATAAATGCACCACAATATTTTAAAAGTTTTATAATTGAATCTGAGGATTATAGGACTGACTCATTTTTGTATTTTATTTAATATTTTTTTTTTATAATAACAACATTTGTTAGACCCTGCAGAGAATACTGGCAATTTTTCCTATTGTATGCGTAATTATTTTAAATCCAATGAATTCCAAGATCTTCCTTAACCTAGTTCTTATCGTATAAATATTGCAACAATTCAACTTCGACCACCTTTCTAGTCTCCTGATTTCATTAAGCCCTCTTTATTTTTGCCACCGTCTGTGTGTAAGCACTACTTCACCCAAGTCCTTTCCAAACTCTCTACTCTTATCACAGTGATGCTGTGTAGTGTAGTGTGGTGTGACGGGGTGTGCTAGTAGTAGTTGGAAATATTGGTGAAATTGAAAAATACAGTATATGAGATACAAGAGGCGCAATAATTAAAAAATTAATTTCAATTAAAATTTCAGACAATATTTTGTATATTTTAGGTTTTTGTGCTCAAAAGTATGTATTAAAGATTATAATTAATTATAACATTACTATATATTTTACATTATAAACATATAGTACACTGGATTTTTTTGTCCTAAACTTTAATCCCTCTCTTTTTTAACTCTTTATACTGGTAGTAGAAGAAATTTAAAAATGCCATTGGACGCGGGGTATTAGCAAAATAATAATAATAATAATAATAATAATAAATCGTTTGTAAAACCACACCCGAACTTTATCATTATGAAAAAATTAAGAGGCGGAAACCGAAACGAATCTTCAAATTATAAATATAACTATTTAACATTACAATTTAGACCAACATTTTGTTGCTTTATGCCCTTTTATCACATATAATTATATAATGGGATAATAAGCAATAAATAAAGGTTTTAATTTTATTCATATTGCATTGATAGAACCAGCTGTTTTTAATATTTAGTATGACTGGATTTTGTTTTGCCCCAAACCTTAACCCCCTCTTAAAACTCTTTATAATAGTCGTAAAAGAAATTTAAAAATAATTATATTTAATTTAAATTAAATTTAATAAATCTCTCGAAAAACCACACCCAAAATTTTCATTAAATAAAAAAATTAGCAAGGTGGTGAATTCAGAGAGAATCTTCAAATTATATATATATATATATATATATATATATATAAATGCATAAACTATTTAATTACATTGGAATTTAGGACCAACATTTGGTTGCTTTATGTATTTATCACATATTATTGTATTATAGGATACTAAATAGTAAATAAAGGAATTTAATTTTATTCGTAATATTGTATTAATAGAATAATAATATACCTGTTTCAATACTTGGTAGGACTTTTTAGTAAATTATTATGCATTTTTATGAATAAAAAAGCTTGTTTAAAGATACATGTTGCTGAGAGTTGCGCACTTAATAATTTAGTTTCATTAAATAAAATTGAAATTTTTCATTTGAAATTTAATGCCTCGGCGCTGTTTAACATTCAAATCATTGTAATCGTTTTCAATTTTTCTTATAATTTTAAACTGTTGCGGTTTCAAAATCCCATGTCTTCAATCACCAAGGCCAAACTGAGGATAGTAGTTTTAACCTACTTGTATCCACATACCCTAGTGATGCTCTAATTTCACAGGGACAAGATATCTTAACTTACTATCTAATGGTAACTTACTATCTAATGGAATCCTTATATCAGCTTATACATGAGCATTTCCAGTTAGTTTCAGCAATATTATTAATTTATAATTAATAGTTGCCAGAAAATCATCAGAGAGCCATTTGTGGTCTGCCGTCTGTGTCTTCCTTATTTAATTCAATTAGATTAGTAGATTTAAATCCAATTTCTAAAGAGTTGATTAGATTTTATATAGATCATAAGCTGGCATAACTAGTTTCTTCTTCAAATGCGACTATTCTCAATTTAGTCATTATGATATTGAAAAGTAGATGTGCGTTTGTGACAATAGGTTTGCTTTATTTATATCCCTAAGTATTCTTTTTTTTTCTATATTTCTTTCTAATTTCCTTGAATTACTTAATGAGCAGAAAGTAGTTCTTATGAGATAAATATTTATCTAAAATGCTTAGATCTAGCTCTTTTGTCATATATTATTCAATTATCTCAAAGAATAATTTATACAACATTATTTATGAAAAGACTGAACAGGCTGTAAGTTTCTAAGAGATTAAATACTGGAGAATAAAAAGGACTAGAATTACAATTCATCTATGCTTTCATTTGCATTATTGAATTTGTTCTCCCGCTGAAAAGGAGTTAAATAATCATGATTTTTACTAGTAGCACTTCTCCAAAAACGCTTCGTTCCATTTATTTTTATCGGCCACGCTTCATTAAGTTTTTTCCTTTTTCAAAAACCATTCTTTCTTGATGTCAGAAGTGGGAAAATAGTAAAAGTTAAAAAAAAAAAGGTCAATCGAAAATAGCAGCAGCCAAGCACCACATCATTCGATAGAGATACAAAACGTTCTAAAATGCCCGATTACGCCAACCTCATGAATTATTCATGCTCAACTCATCACGTTCTCGAAGTTGAGGTGTGGAGCGTGAATTCCATCTATTTAATTACATTATTAATCAATCAGGGGAACTTTTTAATCCTGTTCGCATCAAGCAAAGGTGGGCCTTCGTTTATTAGTTGCTGATCTCGCTGCTGCCTTTGTAGACATGTGCTTGGCGGATGAAGTTTCTTTCTTTTCGTGAGAACTTGTCTCAATATTTAATAAAGGGAACCAAGGTTTCGCCTTTAGATCAAATTAATTTGGGAAGTTCTGTTAGTAGCCAAGAGGAAAAGTGGTGCAAATTCGAAAGGAGACATAGGAATTTGATTTATGTCCGAAGAAATTATTTCTGCTTTTATTTCTAAGAATGTCCTACTCGTGGTCTAATGATAGATTTATGAGTGGTCCAGTTCCGTTGGTAAAGAGGGCAACAAATCATTGCTTCGAAAAACTAGAAGATGTAATGCAGATAGGTTAATTCGAAAGGAGATAAAGGAATTTGATTTATGTCCGAAGAAACAATTTCTACATTTATTTCTAAGAATGTCCTGCTCTTTAGTCTAATGGCAGATTTACCAGTGGTCCAGTTCCGTTGGTAAAGTGGGCAACAATCAGTGCTTCGAAAAACTAGAAGATGTAATAAAGATATACATGTCCGAAAAATAATTTCTGCATTTATTTCTAAGAATGTCTTTCTCGTAGTCTAATGGTGACTATTCCCAATTCAGTCACTATGATATTGCAAAATAGATGTGCTTTTGTGACAATAGTTTTACTTTTGTTTATATTCCTCGTATGCTTTTTTTTTTCTACATTTATTTGTAATTTCCTTGAATTACTTTGTCAGCAGAAAGTAGTTCGTACGAGATAAATATTTATCTGAAATGTTTAGATCTGGCTCTTTTATCATATATTATTCAATTATTTCAACGAATAGTTTATACAACGTAATTTATGAAAAGACTTAGCACCCTGTAAATTTTTAAAAGATTAAATACTGGAGAAAGAAAAGGACCAGAATTGCAATTCATCTATGCTTTCATTTGCATTATTGAATTTGTTCTCCCGCTGAAAAGGAGTTAAATAATCACGATTTTTACTAGTAGCACTTCTCCAAAAACGCTTCGTTCCATTTATTTTTATCGGCCACGCTTCATTTTTTTTTTTCCCTTTTTCAAAAAACCATTCTCTCTTGATGTCAGAAGTGGAAAATAGTAAAAGTTAAAAAAAAAAAAAAAGGGGTCCAATCGAAAATAGCAGCAGCCAAGTACCGCATCATTCGATAGAGATACAAAACGTTCTAAAATGCCCGATTACTCCAACCTAATGAATCATTCATGCCCAACTCGTCACGTTCTCGAAGTTAGGAGGTGTGGGGCGTGAATTCCATCTATTTAATTACATTATTAATCAATCAGGGAACTTTTTTTAATCCTGTTCGCATCAAGCAAAGGTGGGCCTTCGTTTATTAGTTGCTGATGTTGCTGATGCCTTCGTAGGCATGTGCTTGGAGGATGAAGATTCTTTCTTTTCTTGAGAACTTGGCTCAATATTTAATAAAGGGTCCCAAGGTTTCGCCTTTAAATCAAATTAATTTATTGAAGTTCTGCTAGTGGTGGTGAAGGAAAGTGGTGCAAATTCGAAAGGAGATAAAGGAATTTGATTTATGTCCGAAGAAGTAATTTCTGCACTTATTACTAAGAATGTCCTACTGGTGGTCTAATGGTAGATTTAACATTGGCCCATTTCTGTTGGTAGAGTGGGCGACAATCAGGGCTTCGAAAAACTAGAATATTTAATAGAGATTGGTTAATTCAAAAGGAGATAAAGGAATTTGATTTATGTGTGATTCGTTTGGTTTGGTTTGGTTTGTCACTATACTATCATATTGTGCATACTTTAGGTTAATTAGACTGGGACCTACAGAGTAACGTGGATTCCGATCCACCAATTATTCATATGTAAAGAAATAATTTCTGCATTTATTTCTAAGAATGTCCTACTTGTGGTCTAATGGCAGATTTATCAGTCGTCCAGTTCCGTTGGTAGAGGGGCAACAATCAGTCCTTCGAAAATGTAGAAGATGTAATAATGATAAACACTATGATATTTATGTCCGAAGAAATAATTTCTGCATTTATTTCTAAGAATGTCCTACTCGTGGTCTAATGGTAGATTTTAGAGTGGTCCAGTTCCGTTGGTAGAATGGCAACAATCATGCTTCGAAAAAAAACTAAAGATGGAGATTTATTAATTCGAAAGCAGGAAAAGAATTTGATTAAACGCAAAGAATAAAATGCATTTATTTTTAAGAATGTCCTACTCGTGGTCTAATGGTAGACTTAACAGTGGTCCTGTTCCGCTAATAAAGTGGGCAACAATCAGTGCTGCGAGGAACTAGAGGATTTAATAAAGCTATACACTATGATATCTATGTCCGAAGAAATAATTTCTGCATTTATTTCTAAGAATGTCCTGCTCGTAGTCTAATGGTGATTATTCTCAATTCAGTCACTATGATATTGCAAAATAGATGTGCTTTTGTGACAATAGTTTTTACTTTGTTTATATTCCTAGTATTCTTTTTTTTTCTACATTTATTTCTAATTTGCCTTGAATGACTTAATGTGCAAAAAGCAGTTCTTATGAGATAAATATTTATCTAAATTGTTTAGATCTTGTCATATATTATTCAATTATTTCAAAGAATAATATATACAACATAATTTATGAAAAGACTTAACACGCTGTAAGTTTCTAAAAGATTAAATACTAGAGGAAAAAAAGGGCTAGAATTACAATTCATCTATGCTTTCATTTGCATTATTGAATTTGTTCTCCCGTTGAAAAGGAGTTAAATAATCATGATTTTTACTAGTAGCACTTTCCAAAACGCTTCGTTCCATTTATTTTTATCGGCCACGCTTCATTAAATATTTTCCTTTTTCCAAAAACCATTCTCTCTTTATTCCAAAAGTGGAAAAGAGCAAAAGTTGAAAAAAAAAAAGGTCCAATCGAAAATAGCAGCAGCCAAGTACCACATCATTCGATAGAGATACAAAACGTTCTAAAATGCCCGATTACGCCGACCTCATGAATTATTCATGCTCAACTCGTCACGTTCTCGAAGTTAGGAGGTGTGGGAGCGTGAATTCCATCTGTTTAATTACATTATTAATCAATCAGGGGAATTTTTAATCCTGTTCGCATCAAGCAAAGGTGGGCCTTCGTTTATTAGTTGCTGATCTCGCTGCTGCCTTCTTGGACATGTGCTTGGCAGATGAAGTTTCTTTCTTTTCGTGAGAACTTGTCTCAATATTTAATAAAGGGTCGCAAGGTTTCGCCTTTAGATCAAATTAATTTATTGAAGTTTGTTGGTGGCTGGTGAGGAAAGTGGTGCAAATTCGAAAGGAGATAAAGGAATTTGATTCATGTGCGAAGAAACAATTTCTGCATTTATTTTTAAGAATGTCCTGCTCGTAGTCTAATGGTAACAGTGGTCCAATTCCGTTGGTAAAGTGGGAAACAATCAGTACTTTGAAAAACTAGAAGATGTAATAGAGATTGACTAATTCGACAGGAAATACAGGAATTTGATTTATGTCCGAAGCAGTAATTTTTGCTTTTATTTCTATGAATGTCCTATTTGTGATCTAATGCTAGATTTAAGAGTGGTTCAGTTCCGTTGGTTGAGCGGACAACAATCAGTGCTTCGAAAATCTAGAAGATGTAATAAATATTGGTTAATTCAAAGTGAGATAAAGGAATTTGATTTATGTGTGATCGGTTTGATTTGGTTTTCGCTCAACAATCATGTTATGCATACTTTTTAGGCTAATTAAAGATGGACCTGCTGTTTAAAGTGGATTCCGACCCACCAACGTTTTATACATGAAATAAGAATTTCTGCATTTATTTCTAAGAATGTTCTACTCGTGTGCTCTAATGGTAGATTTAACAGCGGTCTAGTTCAGTTCGTAGAGCGGAAACCAATCAGTGCTTCGAAAATGTAGAAGATCGAAAAGAGATTGGTTACTAATATAAATGGTCAGGTGCTTCTGGTTTGTTCAATCTTGATAATAGATAGAAAAGGCTAAATAATTTCTATTCTGAGAAAAGTTGTTGGTTTAATTTCTGCGTTCCCTGAACGTGAATTATTTAAAATGATAGTATGATATACATTATGAAAATCTTGTGTCATTCTGGGTAAGTTGATGTTTTCCTTGAGTTTTTAAAGTTTAAACTTACACTAAGTGTAGTGTAATGTATTGGATAATTATTTTTAAGAAATTTACAGGATAGTCTTCATTAAATTCTTCAGGTAGAGGATAACAGATAATATTCTTTTTGGGAAATATAACTTTAGATAACTTAGAGAGGATTTTGTAAATGTGTCTACTCAATTTTATAAAGTTTTTGGTATTGATCATTAGAATAAAATTTAGTAAATTTTTAATAATTTATATTCATTTGGTCAATATCAGATCTATCATTATCTAATGGTTCAAATGGTACTGATCGTTCTAATCTAATGGTTCTATCATTATCTAATTTGAAAAATTACATTTCCTTTACTTTAAACTGTTAAATCTTAAAGAGTGAAAATTGTTTTTTATCGAACAAAAATTAAACTAAATTTACTATTAATAAGAACTAAAATATTTCTACTTTTTATTTCGGATAAATGTTTCATTGGACTATAATTTAAAAATAAGGCTGTACTGTACTATCTTCTTGGTTAAAACAGTAATTTAAATAAATTTATTTTTTTTATAAAATAACACTAAAATATTCATACTTTGTGAAGTATAAATGGTATATATGGTAAATAACACTAAATATACATATGGTCATATTCATATGGTAAATATCATTAAATGCACATATGGGCATATTCAAATGTTAAATATCACTAAAATATACATGTGGTCATATCCATATGGTAAAAACACTGAAATATTTTATACTTTATAAAGTATGAATATTTAGTGTTTAATTTTTTATATTAAACACATTGAATATTTAGTATTTAATAATTTATATTAAATACTAAATATTTGCACTTTTATTTAATATTTTAGTGCTATTTTATAAAAATTTAATTTACTTAAATAACTGTTTTAACCAAGAAAATAATACAAACATATATTTTTTATCATATTTATATACCATACTTCTTCAATTGCTTACCATATTAAAAACTCTTAGCTTACCATATTTGAGTTAAAAAACAATGTATATAAACATATTTCTTCTTGCAATTTACTCGTAAATGTTTGATATAAATAAATTATAATAAATACCGCAGTTAAAAAGCTTATGCTTACAAATTGTTGCTTAAATACAATAAAAAAACTGTCTTTGCATCCCAGCTAATGGAGATCTAGTACGATTTGAGCGAGAAAAAGGCCATCATAGGACAAATAGTCACAATTACACTAAGCACTGTACGTTCTTTAATTCTCATAAAATGTAATGAGTCATCCTTTATTATAGAAATAAATATAATACTGTACTATTTACTGAGAATAAATAGATAGTTTACTGTACTATTTATCGAGTTCCTGGTCTGTAATTTATAATGTCGTATAAATCTAATTACTGTTAGCCACCTAAACTAATTACTGGCGAGCACATTAACTAAATGCATCTGTATGACATGTTATTTCAGTGTATATGGTGGATTGAAGAGCGTGTACTCTGCATAATTAGTTCGTATTCGAAAGCTGACTTTTAATCGATGTTCTAAAAGAGTTTTGGAATTACAACTATTTAAGAGCGTAATTTTCACGCGACGCAGAACTTGTTTATTTAAGCATCGCTGCCATGTTGTGTTTTTGGAAGGGAGTATAAAATGTCAAAATTGCAATTAATTTTTTTTTTTAAAATGAAACTAAATTAACAAGAAGATTTATTTTTCATCATGAAAGTAAATAAAATGATAAAATGTATATTTTAATTGAAACAGTTTAGGAAACAATATCTTTATTATCTGAAACTTATGTAAAAAATTATTGACTTTCATTAGATGTCTTGTTCGTGCCCCAGTATTAATATGCACATCTACCATCTATTACTCGTCACCCATCACCATACATGAGATCTCATGATCATGTGGTCGTTGCTTTTATAAACGGTAAAACAAAGTGATTCGAATGTCTCGCATAGATAGTCAGCCTGCCTTAGGAAAGTCTTTATTTCTCACCGTTACTGGAAACTCTTCTTTTTCTTTTGTCCTGGCCTCACCCGTTGCCGAAAAGTCTTCTTTTTCTTTTTCTTTTCCACATCTCACTCGTTATTGGAATTCTTTTTTTCTTTTCCCCACACCTTACCCGTTATCCGGAAAGTTTTTCTTTTCTTTCCCCACGCCTCAATAGTTAACGAATATTTTTTTCAATTCCTTCTATTAGTTCACACTCTCCTATATATATCTTGTACAAATTTTTAATCGTTAATTAAATACTTTTACTCATCCACTCAAGTTCAAATACATTTTTTTGAACTTGTGGTGGATGACACACTTGATGTTAATACAATTTTTTTTCAAATATTAATTCGTTAATTAAATTTAATTCATTAATTTTAGTTTTCGTTTAGATTTAAGTTGCATATATCTACCAATAGATGGCGCCAGATGTAAGAGGAAAACTTTTTATTTGTACTTTTCTGCAATATAGTGGAAAAAAAGTAGGAATTGGCTTTTTTTTTTTTTTTTTATTACTTGTTTCTTTTTTTTTTTTTCTCCACGTCTCACCCTTTTATAGGAAAGTCTTTTCTTTTCTTTTCTCTACACCTCACCGTTATATAAAAGGCTTTTTTTCTTTTTCTCCTCACCTCATCAATTACCGGAAAGTCGTTTCTTTTTTCCCACGCCTCACCCGTTATCGGATAGTCTTTTTCATTCTACCCTCACCAATTACCGGGAAGTCGTTTCTTTTTTCCCGCGCCTCACCGTTGCCGGATAGTCTTCTTTTCCTTCTACACCTCACCAATTACCGGATAGTCTTCTTTCTTTCTTTCCCCTCCTCACCTCACCCGTTACCAGTTATAAAGGTGAAGGTGTAATATACATGGGCCCCGTCAATACCATGCTGGATGATGGGCAGGGCAGTGCCTACTTGGAGGACTTTTTAGAAATAACTGCCCCACATATGATTATCGTATCATTGAAAACTCGGAAAGCTCTCACTAGGCAGCTCGACCATAGATGCGGACTTTTTTTTTTTACACATTGTCACAATCGCTATGGAGTATCCTCATTTCTGAAAGCAGTGATTACATCACTGCCCCCAGCGGATTCGGATTTTAGTCCTCCTTCCCACTAGCTGAGCACGTTTTCATTGGGCCACGAATTGGGCCATATGAAAGTCTTCCGGGTTTTCCAACATAAAAGAAGCAAACGAAATCAGTCGAGATAGGACAGTATCATAGAAAACCATAACTCTTTAACCAATGGTTGATTGTTCGTGGACCAAGAGATCAAAGAATAAAAAGGAAAGGTTATAATTTCTTACGTTTAGTTATAACGCTAGAAAGATTTATAATTTACAAAAAAAATACTCACGTACATACTATTATATATCTTTATTTAAATAATCTGTCGAAAGGGTAAACAAGACTTTTAGGAAATAACTTTTCGAATTCATTTAAGTAAGTTCAGTAAGTTTTCAATAAAATAAAATGTTTTCATGTTCTTCATATTGTCGGGTTGTCTTTCAAGCTTGTCGGACATTTTGGGACTAGAACGTCACTTCTAGAAGCAGATTCTAGAAACTCTTGTCCACAAGTGTATGTAATATAGTAAAACAAATAAGTAGTGAAAACAAAAGTAAAAAAAATATATATATATATATATATATAATTAAATTAAAGTAAAAAATTATTGTCTGGGCCGATATTCCCAACAAAATTACCCACAAAAATTTAGAATTTAATTTAAAAACAAAACGCATAACAGCATTCCTAAATTTAAAAAAAAAAAAACTAAAAATCTATAGGATTCCAAATCATTTCCTTTCCTGGAAAATCTCATTTCATTTTGAAATAAAAATAATTTTGCATTCATTAGACGATCTTTTAAAACCATTTTGCGTCATTCAATTATTTAATTATATAATTATTAGCAAGTCAAATGAATTTAAAATTAAAGTGACAATAATAACTGGAGAAAAAAATTAAAATATGTGATAATAAACCATTAAGAAATGTTGAAAGGGATCAAGCAAACGAAAAACTGATTAAGGACATCAGAAAGTGATCAATTAAACCAAAAGGGATCAAGGATACGAAAAAAAATGATCAAGGACACGAACCCCAACTCTCCCCCAAAAATAATACCCATAATTTCATGAGTAAAAACCTCCTAAATCTTTAACGAGGTAACCTGTGTTGTTGATGTGAATAACTTTGACGCATTTGTCCCAAGTTTCATCTTTGCCATGTCATGCCGAATTTAATGTACTCCTGTTTTGCTGTTTTTGTATCAAATATGTAATATAGTGGGGGCCTGATGACCAATTGGCTAGAGGCCTGGCCTGTGTTCCACCTTGCGGTGGCATGAATGTTTTTAGTGGCTCTGAGGCCACGTTAAGCTGTATGTTCTTTTTTTAATTAGCCTAAAGTGCGCAAGAAATTACCGTAGAGCGGCAAACCAAACCAATCTAAAAGAGTAAAGCACGATCTTGCTTTGTCTCTAGCTACAAAAACAAAAGAAAAATCTGAAATGTTCTAGAATTAGAATTGTAATAATCAGGTTCAGTGAAAATAATATTCAATGAACAATTTTTGAGATCCAATAATATCGGGAAAAAATAAAATAAAGTCCAAAAAAAAATTACAATAATAAAATAAAAACGTGAACAAAAATTGCTTTTTTCAAATAAAAAAAATATTAAGCTACGTTGAATACCGCAATATCAAACAGTTTTTATTCCCGAAAATATGCACAGTAAGTAAAAACCTGTAGAAGAAATTCTCACGTATATCGACAGAAACGCATCGGGGTATTTCAATAGTTTAAATGGGATTCATTCTTAAAGTAGTCGCCGATTCGGATCTGAAAATATCCATCACTATATTGGCATGCTAGTCAAAATAGGCGTTGCTGGAATCTAAGAAGCGTTCCATTTTTGCTTTCCGATCGTCATTTAGAATATTGCGCTGCATAAAATATTGAGCTGGCAAGGAAGTTATTGCCAACCCAATATTTTATGCAATGCAATACCCTAAATATTCCCAATAGCTATGAAAACTTCCTTTTTATTAAAAAAAGCGAATTTCCTATTCGTTTTTTACAGTGTTCAAATGTGGATTTATTGTTGTTTTTATCTTTTAAATCCTCTTTCTACGTCATGCAATATATATATTCTGTCTTTTATATCATGTAATCCTGCAAGAATGTCAATCAAGTATTCCATTCTTTTTAGCTATTTAGAATAAGTCTATTATAATATTGATTAAAAATATTTTTAGGTTTTAACATTTTATCCATTTTCAGTATAAGTCTTTTGAATTTAAAGAGATTTAAAAGGTTTGAAACGAATCATTTAAATATCTCGGGGTAATCTTTCATGTTATCACAAAATAACTTTACTAAGCTTAATTTTATTTTTTTTCATTTGAAATATTGCAAATTTCGAAAAAAATAAATGAAAAAGAAAACTATTAATATTTTTTTGATAAAAAAAATGTGGCAGTGAGTCGTCCTCTCTATTCTGCATGCTTGTCAAGCTATTGTGCCACTGTTACTATTTGTGGCGAATGTTTTTAATTAATACTAAATAAGTAATATGAAAAAAATTTTAAGTCAATTCCTACTTTTCTTCCACTATATTGCAGAAAGTTCTTTATAAATAATATTCATTCATTTTTTTAAGTTAGAAAAAAAGCATCTTTCTCTCACACACTTTCCATGTCTCTCACTAATTTATTCACATGTTTCATTTTCCATTTTGTTCCCTCCTTGACTCAGACTAGAACCCAGAATGAAAAAAGAATCTGAAGAAGTTTTTTCCCAGCGATCTGCACGCTTCGCCACTGACGGTATTTATTCCTTAATTTATATCCTGCTAAATATCTTACATAAGAGAAATTTTTTTTTCTCCCATATAAAACTAAAATTAATTAATTTAATTTAATTAATGAATTAATATTTGAAGTGACATCCACTACAAGTTCAAAAAAAATGCATTTGTACTTGAATAGATGAATAAAAAGTATTTTATGAACGATTGAAAATTTGAACAAGATATATAAATATATATAGGCAGAAAAGGTACTAATATAGTGAACTAATAATAGAATTTGAAAAATCTTATAAAAGTAGATAATTTTTCACATATATAAGTAATCTTTAATTGCTTAACCAGTTATATGTTTTTATGGATTTCTGAACACAATGGTTCTTAAATTTATGCCCACTGGGATTAAAAAAGGGGAACATGGATGGGTTAAAAGGTAACTTGACGTATTTCATTTATATAGGCATTCAGAAGAACATGGCCAAATCACCTTCATTATACAGAATGTATCGAAATTATTAGTGCAAACATTTAAGGGAAGTAGATAACATCAAAATATATTATATATGCATTGTAAATTCATGTATAGAAACATTTCCAAGAGGCAGCGCTTTGCATCAGAGTGCAAGAGGAACAGAACAACTTCTTGTTTTCTTATTTAAATAGTGTGTATAATTCTGTCGTATAAAAAAGCATTCGTCTGTTTACGAAAACGGAGTTGACAGACATATGCCTAACGGATTAGCTGAGAGCAATGGATGAGCCGTTCAACGCATTTATTGACAAAAATTTCGGAGTACTGTTTTTGAGCACATCTGCATCGAAATTTATGATTCATAAGACATTTAAGTGCAGCACGCACAGTACAGACAAGTCAGAACGACGTTATATCAGAAAAAAAGGTGTATCTGATGAAAAGATATACATGCACCCCAATGTGTACCATTCGTTTGCCTCTCTGCTTTTAGCAGTCTTGTCCAGTGTACGATGCCTTTTACTCTGTCCGTCATTAAATATACCAATCTACTACTATATTTGCCTGATGGCTGAGTGATTACAGGCTTTGACAGGTTCCGGCAGTGTCATGATTGTTTGTAGGGGTTCGGAATCTACTTTAAAACGTTGGTCCCAATCTAATATGCCTAAAGATCATTGGGCGTAGGGCTGATAATCCTATTCCAGAAAAATTGTTTTTTCAAGCTTCGGAATCATGTCATCAGGTAGACAGCCTTGGCCCGCTATGGGGCTGTTCTGCCATTGAAGAAGAAGAAATACTATATTTATATATATTATTACTACTATAGAAGAAATGCTATATATACTATTTATAAATACTATTATCGAAATACTATATTATATATTTAAGAAATACTATATATTTTATATACTATTCTATCTATATATATACTATATTTGTTGAATTTTGCCCAATGAATGCTACCCTCAAACTGCATTATAATTTATGTGCCTCTATACTATTTTCTTGGTTGATCTTAGATAATTGTGTTTTTTTTATATACATATTTTCTACCTCACTTAAATATTTGCATTAATAATCTTGTGACACCCTGCATAAAATTGGAAATATATTGAAAATTGACTGTTTTTATTTTAAATTTAGATTTCAGAATTCATTACAATAACAGTTTAAATAGACTCAGCAAAAGTGTGAATTCCATGTTTAATAATAATTTAATTTATTACTAACTTACATTTTAAACAACTTTTTTTTTTTTTACTTTGTTTTGATTTACATTATTTTTTAGTAAATATTTTTAATTTACGAAAATAATAAACTAGCTACCTCCCCGGCACTACAGTCTATGTTGGATTATGGCCGTCTACCAACTGGCAGATACCGAAACACATGTTTTCTTTTTACGAGGTAGAATTGTCAGCCATAAACCCAACGCTCTACAGCCCTATTAGACCGGGAACTACTGTTTAAAGTGAATTCCAAACCACTACAAACATCCACGGCACCGTCAGGATTCAAGTCCGGGACTATAGCACCGAACACTAGTCATTCGGCTATCAACACCCCCTCCCCTTTCCCGAAAAATAATAATAAGTGTAAAATAATATGTAAGAATTATCGAGTGTAAAATAGTATGCCAGAATTATAAAGTGTAAAATAATAAATTACTAAAATTTGATTTATTATTATACATAATTTTTATTACTTGATGATTAAATTCCACTACGCATTTATTCTATTATAAATAATTTTTTAAAATATGAAATAAAAACTCTAAAAACAGTACTTGATGATGTGGAATTAAACATTTACTGACGCCTCTTAAAACTGAAAGAATAATAAAATGCATTATACTACTAATATTAGTAATTATTTTAACAAAAAAATTATTAATGATATATTTATATTAATGTATTAATGCATATATTTGCATTTACTTATAATAATGCGAAATGTGAAATTATGTATCTCAAATAGGATAGAGAACCGTTGAGCGATCTATCTGCAGAGAATAACTTATTTATTACTCTATCCACACATCACAATCGCAATCGATCCGTGGACACAGCACCACTGTAATTGCACGCCGATGCGATCTGTTTAATAATGAGATGTCCACTAACAAGCCCCTTGCTTACTACTTCAATCTTCTATGCGGATGTCGAAAATGCCAAACACAAAAGACGCAGATAATGCAATATGGGCTGAATATGAAATAAATATGTCTAGATTTGTAAACAGATTTATAAGGTTTCAATAAAATTTATTGGTTATATTCATACATTTTTACGGTGTTTTTTCAATTCCTTCTATTGGCTCACACTTTCTCTATTATATATCTTGTTCAAATTTTCAATCGTTCATAAAAATACTTTTATTCATCCACTCAAGTTCAGGTACATTTTTTTTTTAAACTTGTGGTGGAGGACACTTGATGTTAATACATTTTCAAATATTAATTCATTCATCAAATTTAATTAATTAATTTTAGTTTTTTTTTTAGATTTAAGTTGCATGTGTCTAATAATAGATGGTGTCAGATGTAAATTTCAACTTATTTATAAAGGACTTTCTGCAATATAGTGAAAAAAAGTAGACTTAAAACTTGATTTTTTTTTCTATTACTTGTTTTGATTTTTATAAAAACAAAAAATATGAAAAAATTATTATACTATATACCAACATTATATTTATATATTTCGAAATCTTGTAGTTTCTGTACCGCAAAAACTTTCAAAACAATTTTTGCCAACAGATAGTGGAAGTTGGGACCTGATGGTCGAGTTGCTGGCACTCGGTGCCACAGGTTTCAGGCTCGATCCCCGGCGATGCTATAGTTATTTGTATTGTTCGGAATCCATTTTAAAACCAAAGGGTCTGGTCTAATATGACAGTAGAGTATTTTATGTAGGGCTAACAACGTATCAAGAAAACATCCCCTGTTTTGAAATCTACAATAGGCAAACGGCCTTGGTCCACCATGGGGCTGTTACGCCATTGAAGAAGATATACTGATAAAAATGAAGGATGACATAATCCTTACATATACTTTATCTACCATACATTTTTATTTATGATAAGTAATAAGTATCATTTCTTATATATATATATATATATTTATATAGCGCTAAATTATTTAGGGCTGTTGCGCCAATGAAGAAATTGTAGTCGAATCGTATATAGTCTATTATTTCAAAAAATAATAATAAAAATTTATTTTTATAACATCAATTTGAAAATGATTTATTTTTATAACATCTTGATTCATTTTACTTTTATAGCATTTTAAAAATTTAAAACCTTTTTAATTTCTTAACAATTTAATTTGTCATTGCTACATAAATATAAACTATTGAGTCATAAAAAATTTTAGACAATTTCTATAATTGAAGACAAAGTTTAGGATTGATATTAATATAATTTCTTTACAATTAAAAAATATTTTTTCATTCATTTCAGATAAAAATCAGGCTTTCGCCTATCTCTCATCTTATCAGTTTTGGAGAATGTAATTTATGACCTTCAAGAATGATTTAAAAAAAGATAGTAGTGTTGAATGAATAAATATATTAACAAAAGGCTGTCAATCTAATTGTCTAAAAGAGCTATGACTTACAATAATTATGACTGAGTAGAGAGAGTGATGTATAAATGGTCAAGATAAATAGTGAGATCTCAGATGTTACAAAAATAAAAGTACAGTCTCAAAATCATATAAAATAAAATAGGGTAAGATGATAAATAAAATGGTCAAAAGTGTTAAATATGAATTTCAATTTTTGTATTATTTTTGAAGGAAATAATAGGCCCTACTGGCCATTAACAGCGCTATATGGAAACAGTATGTAGCCATATCTTCAAGCTAAAGTAGCCACATGATTTTGTATGCCTTCATTTTCGATAGCTGGGACCCATCGTTGTGGCAGTCAAAGCTTGAGGTCTTCACAGACCACATGAAGCCAGCGCCTACATGTCTTTCTGATACTCCACGTTTGGTTCAAGGGCAGTTCAATACAAATGTATGGCATCATCGAAAACACCAGTGCTCAAGCGATCCCAACTCCATATCTGATAAATTTTTACAAAATGACCCTTATGTATATTTTTCCTATTCTTCTTTTATAATAAGGATTTTAAGTCCTTACTAGCCTTTAACAACCTCTGCATCCACTATAAGTACACCACAGCTTTAAAACAAAAAAACTAAAACAGTGTGTGTAATCAACAAGCATCAGTATGTCTCCACCCTACAGTTTAAAAATGTGTCTAGTGGACATGATAAAGTATTTTATGAACATTTGAACAGATAATGGCTATATGCATGGACGCAACCATCTGTTCCCATCCAGTACTCATTTAGCACCACCTTCTTCCCACTGCCATTCCTCCAAAATGCTGTGGTTTGAATCGGCATCCGCAAAGCAGAGGAAGGCATCGACTGTCGGCGTCTGAGTGGTATATCCCTGGGTGTGTGGATAGAGAGTAATAAGTTATTCTCTGGAAATCAAATATCTCTATGTTGGGCTTTATAACTTTCTGATAAATAAATATATGCGTTAATAATTAATCTTAATATATCGTGTACGGCTAAAATAATTATAATATATCGGCGCAAAAAATCCCTTATTATTCTTTCGGTAAATACTGAATCCACATCATCAGTGTTTTAGAAGTTTTTATTTCAGATTTTTAAAATATAATATAGAATAAGTAGTGGAGGCATCAGAGAGTGTAAGCTGACTGTATAAACAATGATAAAGTTACCGATCATTCACTATTTTCATTTTTAATATTGCCTCAGTAATTCTTACTATACTTTTCACATAGTTCTTTGCTGCGGGAACTTCCAGTATTTGAATGCTACAAGTGTTCAGGTTAACCATAACGAGCCTGAAATCTTTAGTCTTTTCCTTCAGGAGATCTTTATGTCGTTTGAATTAACTTCTTTGGTTTCAGAAGGCAGAAAGGGCGAACTGGGTAATTTACCCAATGCAAAAGCGCCTCGTTTCATTTCTTGATAAATTATCTTGACAGTGCGAGGAATTTTTTCGTGGAAATAAAAATACACTTCATTAATAGTAATGCATGTAATAAGCATCGGAAGCATTCTTTTGTGCAATAATCTAAAAACAGTCAATTTCAATGTATTTCAATTTTATGCAGAATGTCTAATTGTGTCTATGTATGTGCAAAAGAAACATGATTATGGATAGCACAATAATAGGCGTTTGAAAAGAACGACGTCGCAATTTAACTGAAATAATTATATGGATGAAGATATTATATATTAAATTTTTTCATTAAAATATATATTATAGTATTTTTACAAATTTTACCTGTAAGTCATTACCATATCATCATTTCTTCTATGAGTAATATGCAAATGCAGTATTTTTCCCTTTCTTTCTTCAGGTAGAACGGCCATAACTGTTCAAGCTTTGAAGCGTTTTCTGGGCAGATCGAATCTTCAGTCTCAGCTAGTGGATTTCATTTCAAAGCTGAGACCAAATCCAGTGTCCTGGCCTGCAGGAAGGCTCCAAAAAGCTGCATCAGGCAAGCTGAGTAGTAGGTGGCGCATGACAGACAGAAGTAAAGAAGCATCATTATCACTGAGTTACAGGCTCACTAAGCTGAAGACAAAATATTGATGTCTCTTAGTCCCTCTCTATAACATCGTTCTGATGTCTGCACTTTGCTGCTACATAAATCTGCCAATCTGGAGATTTCGACTGCAATATTTCTCTCCATGCTCCATTGGTGGCCTCGCCAATCAGTTCAAATTGCGTTTTTGTCTGCCATTACACTATTTAGAAAACAGAGAAATTATTTTCCATTTCTCTTCGCTCAATCTGCAATATTATATAATCAGTTTAATACATTCCATAATATTTTGATATTATCCTGCCAATAGTGGTGGCCACATTCTTTAAATTTTTCTTTTAAATCAGGAAATAATAAGTTCCACCACCTTCCCATTTATCCATGTTCCTCTTTGTCCCAAGTGGTGCCCCATTGATGGACACTCTGCCTTCAGTTAAGC
>BPLR01012010.1:0-111806 GCA_021605095.1 Caerostris extrusa | reverse complement strand
GTTACGTATTGCCAGAATCCAAAGCCAAACTAATTCTTAAACCTCAATCAACCATTTTCTTTCAATTACCTACGCACACGTGTTGCTTTCTATATTTCATTTATTTCTCCTGCTCTGACTGATTCTATTACTCCCAACTGTCTGGAACAAAAAAAGTTGGCTTCTTTCTTCTTAAAGTGGCCTTTGCTCATCGTTTTATTTTTCGATTATATGCAACTGATTTTATCAACATTTATTCTCCATTTATTTTTCTTTTTCTTTATGTTCAAGGTATGATTCATTTTCTAATCTAATCTTGCAAGCCATATTAACCACACCATTTATAAAAAGGAAAGCCAGACAAAATTTTTATATTTTATTTAAAGAACTAAAATTTTGAATTTATAACAGATTCAAAATAAATTATAATATTCCAATAAATTATTTTCACAACAATAAAATAATTGACAAAAAACAATATATATATATATATATATAAGGAATTGTTTAGTAAATAAAAATAAAATGCTCATGCAAATAATTAAACATTGAATAGTATACACCCATTTTAATTTAAGAAATAAATAAAAATTTCATTAGTTTAGTTCTTTTGCATGTAATTAGGTAAATGTATTATTTTTTAAATAATGAAATAGAAGAAAATGAATAAGGAAAAAAAAAGTTAATTTTTAGAATTGTATCAGATGCAATTAAATGAATAAGAGAACAGCAAAAATTACAATGTATTAGAGTAAATAAAATGCACATTTGATCAGATAAAATACATAAATCTTTTTTCATTAAAAACAATTTTACACACTACAAAAAAAAAAAAAATAATAAATAATAATAAATTTAATGATCCATATTTCTTAAAATAGAACTGATATTCAAGTGATTGCAAACTTAATAAAAAAAAATTTTTTTTAATATAGTTTTACTACTCGTAGAATAATACTGCCATACAAAAAAACCTATTTTTAAATGTGAAATTTAATGTTGTAAATAGTAGAAATAGAACCTTAACAATAAATCTTGTTAATGATCAGATATAAGTAATACTATGAAAGTCAAAGTCTCATCCATTTAAAAATAATTATAATTTTAAAAAAATCAAATGATAATATTTTATATATACGAGGATAAGGTGAAAAGTTCTCGCCTTGACATAACGATTGTACTCCAATCAGCAAAAAATTTATGTTTGAAATACCCGGGTGCACGTGTCATTAGTCTGCATGACAAGCTTCAACTTATTCTTCTCAATTAGTTTGTTTACACAAATTTTTGCATAGACGTCTTGGGTGTTTTTTCATTAAAATGGATAAACTTGAATATCGTGCTGTCATAAAATTGTTCGTTTTGGATGGAAAGGAATTCATCCGAAGTTGACAAAAGTTTACAGGGACTCTGCTCTTCCATGTCAACCGTTAAAAAGTAGGCAGCTGAATTTAAACGTGGCCGCACATCCCTCGAAGATGATCCACGAAGGACGGCCAAAAACCAAAACCACACTGAAACTATCGATAAAGTACGACATCGTGCTGGACGATAAGTAAGGAAGGTGATAAGCAAGGGAGATAGCTGAGGCTGTGGGGTTATCGGAAGAAAGGGCGCGAAACATCTTGCACTAAGAATGCGAAAGATCTGAGCAAGATGGGTGCCGTATTTGCTGAATGCCGATCAAAAGCAAATGCGAAAACGATTTTCACAGCGATCTTTGGATCAATTCAATAGGGATCCGACCGATTTTGTGCGGCGATTTGTCAGCATGGATGAGACATGGGTTCACCACTACATGCCAGAAATAAAACAGCAGTCCAAGCAGTGGGTGGAAGCCGGTGGTTCAGGGCCAAAGAAAACGAAGTCGATCGCATCTGTCGGAAAGGTCATGACCAGCGTGTTTTGGGATGCAAAAAGGATCCTGTTGATTACCTTGCAAAAGGAAAAACAATTACAGGCGAATATTACTCCAACCTTCTTGACTAGCTGGATGCCAAAATTCACGAGAAGAGGCCTGGATTGAAGAAGAAAAAAGTCATCTTTCACCAAGACAACGCATTTGTGTGCGTTGGCGATGGAAAACTGAGGGATTTGGGGTACGATTTGCTCGGCCATCCCCCCTATTCTCCTGATTTTGCACCTTCAGACTTTCATCTTCGTTCCGAAACTTGAAAATATTTGTTTCTGGGAAGCATTCACATCCAATGAAGAAGTTGAGAGGGCTGAGATGAATATTTTTCACAACCTTCCTTCTCAATTCCGTGAAGGAAGACTGATGTTGGAGAAACGCGGGGGCCATAAGTGTGTTTAAGTCAAGGGAGATTACACAGAAAAATAAAATCATTTTTTTTAACTGAAAGTCTCAGTCTTTCATTGTCAGGCCAGGAATTTTTCACCTTATCCTTGTATAAAATAAAATTCCCAATAACTTGTTTCATTAAAAAAAGTTCATTTAGTTTAAAAAAGATTATTCAAATTTATATTTTGTAACAAATATTGATAACACAATTTTGTATAATCCTGTTTAAAAAAATTTCAAAATATTTTAACTGTTAATTTGATTTTTTTAAAAATATTTTTTATTGGTAATTAAAAATGATTTTAAGGCGAAATGTTGAAATTTTTGATAAATATGAAAAAAATGATTTTTAAAAAATAATAAATAAATAAATTAATAAAAAAAAACTTCACCGGATAATTTCAAATAAAAAAAAAATTAACATTTTAAAATTTTTATTTCCAATTAAATAAGACAATATATTTCTAATTTTTATAAAAATTTACCACACGTAAAGCACAAGTTTTGCTTATAAATAATAGAATAGCATGATTTGTGCATATTATTTTCAAAATATTTCTTGGGATGCTTAAAATTAACAAAAAGTTACTTTTTATATTAAAACTAGGAACATATAACCTGGTGTTGTCCATCATAATAAAACTTAAACTAATAATCTCTTTATATAAAAGAAATAAGTTAGTAAACATCACCAACATAAAATAAAACTTAATAAACCATCATAAAATTCCAACTAACTTCTATGAAATTCAAAATTCTAAAAATAAACTATATTAAAAATATATATATTAATAAAGGGTCCGAAAACAACGTAATAATGACCAAAAATAGAAATAACGCAGGTATAACAAAAGCAAGAGCAAATATTAAAGTGGCATCAGATACCTAAAAAGAGCTGTAGTGTTGTTTTCTTTTCTTAATTCTTAACAAACAAGTTTTTATTTGCTTAAAAAATTACTTTTTAAACTTTTTTTTTTTTTTTTGATATTTCTATTTGTTTTGAATACACATCAGAAAAACAGTAGAAGTCCCATTTGTTTCCTTGACTCTAAGTGCTATTATTTTAAAAAATAAGTATTATAACAATATAATAACTATTAAACTCTTCGCTTGGGATTTAAAAAAAAAATGCATAATTAGAATTTAAAAATTTTTTTAATGGTTTTAGTGGAATTTTTTTGGGTAAATTATATAACTATTCTGATATTTCCACATTTTCATTAGATCTATATACTGCACGTTTAGAGCCAGTTCTAGTCCGATTAGTTTTCTTTTCTATGAGAAATTTAACAATTAAAACCAGTAGGAAATACAACAAATTCTTTCTTACAATATCATAATAGAAAAGGTTAAGCACCCCTATAACTATCAAATCTTGAACATCCAGGGACGGAGGAATAAATTGCAGTCAGAAGAAGAGGTTGAAAACTCCGACAGTAAAACAGTATAAAGAATAACATCAAGCATGAAAAATTCGCCAATTACACAAACTTGTTAAATTGGTGCAAAAGCTAATTTATCCCAAATTGGGTAATTTTTCAACAAATATTGATCCAACTTCAAAAAAAAATTTTTTTTTAATTGATCTAGGCTTTGTATTAAAAGTATCCCTGACAATTTTAGTGAAATTTGGATGTAAATTGAAACCCTGTATAGACAAACAAACTTTGAGAAATATATATAGATAGATAGATGTAAAACAAGCTTTTTAAAAATAATACGCAATGAATAATGGCATCTGAAGTAACACATGAAATATAAAAATTTCCTTAATATAAAAAATATCTTTCTTGAAATATACAAATTAAAATGCTAACATACGAGATTCTATCTAAAAGGAACCTAAACTAGTGAATTTTATACAAAGCATTGATTTTTATCAGCACCAAATCAATTTTTTACTCTGTATTACAAACTCTACCCAACTATTTGCAAATTTCAATTAAAATATTTAAGCATTTCAAATAATCAACAGTAATATAAACATAAATATTTTTAAATGCTCGATAAAATTTTTAAATCATATAATAAATATTTTCACAATAAACAAGTTTCTTGACTAGTTGCAATGACATAAAAAAAATACATAGCTAGCACAAAAATAACAATGAGTAAATGTTGTAAAAAAACATAAGAGATTGAGCAAAGATGTAAATACTTTCATTTAAAAGTGCAATATGAAATATTTCTTATAAGTAGAAATAACAGCACTAATATTATACACCCCACAAAAAATAAAGTAAAAATCAAAAATGTTCATTATGTTGATATAAATCTAAAACTCGAAGTAAATCTATTTAATTCAATAATTGAAGTATATAGATAGAAACACTAAAGGAAATTTAGATCACTATTAGGACTAATATTTTTATAATAACAAAAATAACTAATAAACTTCTAAACCTAATGGCATTCTAAATAACTAATAATTTAGGGTTGCCAACTTTTTGTATGCTTCAAAAGCACCCAAAAGAAATTTGAGATTTCTCTTGGAACAATAAAAAAAAGAAAACAAAATACTATTTTAGCATATAAAATCTCTATTATTGTTCTTTATCCCTAATATATAACAATGCATTTAAAGTAAGTTAGAATGTAATTAAAGCAAGTTTCTGAATCAAGCTATCACTGTTAAATGTTTTTAATCAAAGCGCATTTAATATACATAAAGTCACTAGCTACTGTATTAAATATAGAAAATCTAAATTTCTAAGTTCTGTCCACATCATGTTTTTATGAAATGAGAGACAGGTCCCTATTTTTAAGATTATCTTATTTTAATTAATTTTAAATAAAATAAAATTTTATTAATTATGACAATGTAAAACAGCATGGGAAAGTTACAATATATTACTGAATTTTTACCTTTCTTGGTTTATCAGCATAAATAACTAAGGTGCAATTAAAATGAAATTTTTAAACCTGAATTATTATTATTTTCAAGCTTCATTTGTTATATAGTTTATATTTTTATTAAAATTTCTTTGCACTAAAATTTTATTTGGTAGACTATTAAAAAGAATAACAAATGCCAATAAATATATACAAATATATACATAATAAATTTTTCATAATATAGTTTAAAGGAGAGTATGCTTGTCTATATTTTGCATAATAGTAATCTGGTAGCTATACAGTAAATTTGCCTTAATTGACTTGTTTCTCTTAAACATAATTAAATAAATCTAAAAATATATATATATAATTTTCTTTACAGGACAAAAAACTGGTTTTTGAGTATTAAAGATCTATTAGGCAGGAATTTCAAAAATTAAGAGAAAAACTCAGGAAGTTCTAAAGTAGTTGACAACCCTTAAAGTTTAAAACATACATATAGGAAAAAAATTATTGAAGTTATTTGCACAATGTATTAATTAATAACAAGGTTCCTTTAGTTTGGCTTTCTCAATTTTCAGATAGATTGTGACAATTGATGCAATCACACTTTTGAGGCCTAGGGACATTATGAGGAGCTTCATTAAATTCTTCCAATTCCTCACCGGGATCAGATTCGGAAGCAATTTGGAAATACTGCTCTCACTTCTTGTTGGCCACAAAAGATGTGCCATGATTGCATAAGCAAGAAAATCTGCACTAGAGGTAATACCTTTAAAAAAGTTAATATTATAAAAATGTACAAATAAATATGTTTATAAAAATGATAATAAAATACACTGTATCTATTTAATCAAGTAGATTGTTAATGCAGTTTTTAAATGAAAGTCAGTTTATCATTCAAACTAATAATAATTATTGTTATTGATAATGAACTATTTTGATTGTTTCAATGAAAATGAAAATTTAATACACTTCATCACCTGTTTAATAATTAATTTTAGCAATTACAATTATTAAATTAAATTGATTAACTTAATACTTTTTTTTTATTACAAACAAAAATTAAAAGCATTTCAACAATAATACAAAAACATTTATACAACTTTCGATTTTTTAACTAAAAACAGATACAATACAGAATTTGCCAATAGTACAGTACATTATAATTATATGAATAACATAAAATCTGTTACACTAATAGTTTGACAAAGGCCCATTTAGTTTAGTAATTACAATACAAGACTAGCAACTAAAAATAATTGAAATTTCTTATATCTGATATTAGCAACTTTAACTAGAAAAGAATTCAAAATTATTAAACCTTTCTCATTTCTTCCATTTCTAATGTAAGATAATGAGAAAAATATAATCTATTTAGCATGCAAGCACCATACCATATACCAAACCAAACATATGTCTTATCTTCATATAAAATATGTTGAAGTTTTTTTTTCATAATCTGACTTAACTCTTACAGATTATGTATTGTTGGCAGAATCAATTAAGTAAACCATAAATTGTTTTTTTCTTATATAAAAACGATTTCTAATATCTTACATACAATAATTTATTTCAGACATATACATTTCATATTTTTGGAGTCATTTATAAAGAAATAGAAAACCAGAAACTTCCATGTATAAAAGCAGGCAATTAGAAGAGTACAAATAAAACAAATCTAACAAACACCAACATTTCATGTGTTATTTTTTTAGGTTCTGTTATAATATAAAAAGCATTGCAAGAGGGAAAAATAAAGATAGTTACATTCTAATAAAAAAAACATTACACTACAAGTGATTTTGTTAACATTTAATTTATAAAATGTTATAAATCTTTAAAACAAATTAATTAATCAAATAAATTCTAGATTTATAATGAACCTATCATAAAATGCATATAAAAATATATTTGCTTTTTTTATATAACAATTAGTTTTTTTAACATAGAAACAATTCTTCAATGTAAATATATCTAACTGCTTAAAAATCTTTAAATGGAAATTTTCTTTAATTTAATCCTATATTTAATGAAGAATTTGAAGATATCAAAATTTTCGAAAAGCAAAAATTCAACTCTTACCCAATAGCAGTTTTGCCCTCCATAATGCAGATATTTGAAGTGCAATCAATGCAACAACAGGGAGGTACACAAACCAGACCAATATTCCAGCACCAAAATGAACATAGAAACGTAACTTGGCTCGGTCATTTTCATCCAACATTGTTGATCGCAGCTCATACAAGAACCACCATAATAGCAAGACGAAAAATGAGAATTATCCAACCAGGGAATGTTTGATATTCATCAATATCATCAATGACATCAACTTCAGCCTGTCAAATTAATAACTCATTTAAAAGAAAATTTTAAACATTTCATGGCTGAATAGAAGATTTTCATATTCATTAGAGTTTTATATTTTATCAAAAAATGAGTTGACATTTAATAAACTAAAAATTAATTTAAAAATAAATAAAATGGAACATCTTTCTAACTTTTATTTGTTGATTTAAATTATAAAATTTTAACATACCATATTCCAAACATAAAGTAAAACTCCAACCAAAGTATACAATAACCAAATACTAAGTAGAACAGGTTTCCAAGTCAATTCAGTTCTAGTTATTGCCCATCCTTTAGCAAGTAACAATAACAGTAGCATAAAGAGACTCTGGAATAAATAAACAGGATATATATATATATTTTTTTTAAAATTATCTTTATAATAATCTTAAATTTTCTATAGAATGAATATTCTTAATATATAAAACTTAAAAATTGTAATATATAACTAAGAAAACTTTTTGTATATTTTTCTGACAACAAAATTTAACAGACTAAAGAAATACATGAAAAATAGCAAATTCACTACATTAAATTGAGTAAATACATATACAAACTAAAAAATGCTAAATAAATTTTTTTTGAAATTAGAAGAATTATAAACAAAACAAACAGGGTTGATAATTCAAGATTATTTACAAATATTATCAAACATTAGTATATTATTATTGATTATAATATTATTCATAATGTTGTTTCTATTTTGCTGATAGGTTTACTTTTGGTATTCTGTAATTTGGATTTGTTTTTAAAAGTAAAAATAAAAAGAAATGTCTAATTTTAAGAGAATTGCACATTTAATTATGAAAGTGCTGCAAGTTTTCTATCAGGGTTGCACATCTGCACTGTTGATTGCTTTGTATCACTTTTCACAACACAATAACTCAAGAGTTGAATTTATAGCTAATATGCAAAATCATATAGGAGTCAATGCTAATTTTCCTTAAATAAGTGTTGTTTAGTGAGGAATTTACTTCCTATGCTTGTTAAAAAGTAAACAGACATAACTATCAAGGTATGCGGTAATAAAAACTCTCACATTATTGAAAGCGAAAGGGTTACACCAAAAGCCAACACATGATTATAGATACTATATAAAAATTGAATCATTTTGAAGCAATTTTTTTGCCTTATGACAGTGGCAGGACATAACTATTTTAATTTGTCAGATATTGTATGATAGATTCCACAAATTCAGCAGACAGCAATAACTATGAAAGACAACATTCCACCATCCATGGAGATGTCACTGAATTCTTGAATATACTTATGAATAACTTCAGACTTACATGGTTGGACTTTTTACTTAAAATTGTTATGTGCACATAACAAAGTTCATAATTTAGATGATTTGAAAGAGTACCTCAACAGCATTTGATTTGCAGCCTATATAAAATGATAATAGTCTATATAAAAAAAAAAGGCACAGATAAGTCTTTAGAAATTACTGCTTTGGTTAGATAAATGATTAATAAATAAGTGTTTTTTGAATTAGGTGACCTCATTGATTCATCACTTGGGTTTGTGACTCTGATTATCTTAAAGCATCACATTTCATGATTACTTTTTGCTAACAACACTGTTAGATATAAGTTACAGATGAACATGTTCATTGTACTATATGAATAAGTAGTCATAACTAAGTAATTTTCAAAAATTTATTTATTTGCCATTTTTAATTGCCTGCTAACTATCAAGTGAACAAAAAATGTAACACACATAATGATGAACAAAATTGGCATATTCTTTTGAAATTTTTAAAATTTTTGAAAATCCTCCCGACTTGAAAAAATTGGGAGCCATAGGATCTAATCAATAGCATTTAGAATAATTGCAATAAGATAAAGGGATTGAAAAGCAATTTTTTTTCTTATTTTTCTAATGTGGTTATTGATAAAAATTATATTAAATACTTCATTAGAAAATAAAAGATAAATTTTCAATACCTGTGCAAAGAGATACATAACATCTCCTATAATACGTAGAAGTTCAATGCTTTCACCATCTGAAGCAATTTTAACCACATACACAACACTGAAAAGCACATACTGCAGTTGAAGTTGTAAAGATGCTGCATATAGTTTAGTCACATTATTATAATGATAAACACCAGCATAGATTTGGAGAAGTATTAAAATGAAGTAAAGACCAAGTAATACCAAATACATCTCCACAGTTCCTGTAAAAGCATTAAATATTTTCATCTGCATATAAAACATTATTTAAAAAATAACAAAGTAAAAATTATAATTGGTTTCAGTCTAAGGTAAATATTAAAAAAAAAATGTTAATCAAATAGAATAAATTACATAAATTTAAATAATTATTACACTAATATTTTAAATAATGTTCTCAATCAAAATTTAACCATAATTTGCTTCAATGCTAAAAAAAAATACATAATTTCAGGAAGGAGAGGAGAAATCATTTGTGCCTATATAAACAAATAAGTTATAAATTTTATGAAATAACTTTTGTCAGCTATTATTTTAGACAGAATTCCTGAAAAAATAGGAAACACAATTTACAAAAAAAAAATTTATTATGAATAATTTAATACTAAATTCTAATATCATGAGATTAATTAAAGTTACACTAGATCTCTGTATTTGCAACAACAGATGACCAAAAATTAAACTATTAGCTTCTAAATGGCTCAAGTAATCTATAGTATTTAATGGGACTGCTGTGATATTTCTAATCCTCAGTGTGGTTCATTTTCCATAAAGCATTACATTATCAAGAGTTCCTTCTCAATAGGTAAAAGTCTGAAATTCTCAAAACAGGAGAATGTACAGGAAATACAACTCATTAGTATATGCAACTTTCAACAATTCTTCATCATAATCAGTTTACTTGCAAATTTTTATTGATATAAGCTCCTTTGAATATACCTTCATTGTCTTGAGAGGCTTTATCTTACCGATACGGACATTTTGCTACAGAAAAAAATTTTATTATTTCAGAAAATATAGTAGTTAAGATAGACTTGGTACATTTAGGATTTGGAACTTTAAAGAAAAATAGAATCTAATGATATTTCTCACTAAGTCAATCTTTCTCTTCCTGAAGAATGAACTGCTTTATCTCTATGAATACAAGCATTTTTTTTTTTTGACAAGTTTATATGTGTCGACTCACTGTTTTTACAATTTGATCAAACTGTGAAAAATATATTTGTATGCATAAAAAAAATGTCACCAGAAATTTTGTTGGGTTATTAAAACCCATATAAAGCATCTCTATTATATCAAAATTATTATTTCAGTAACAAGTGATAACATTTAAAAAGGAGTAAAATTATTTTATAAGACATGAAGTTGAATATTGAATTTAGTTAATTAAAATAAATAATTCCAAAGATCTCAATAGATTGATTTAAAAGATATCAATAAGGCATGCAAACCTGTTGATCAAATGAAAATTGAAATTCAAATGGGTTTTGATGAGGACCATAAGGATTTCCATTAGCTAACCAAATATCATAATCAATGTCAAATTTTTCTTTAGATGAGTCTCTCAAGTGCAGTTATCTCCAGTACCATTTCTGTAGCAAGCAACAAGACTTACATACCAAAACCTAAAGTTATGAAAACAAGAATTAATAAATATTTATAATGCTGGGAGTTAAGTTATTAAAAGCCTAGGCTAAATTATATTTTAGGAGCCCCTGGGTTTTGATGATTTTCATTGCCAAAGGATGTTATGTCAATTGTGATTAACTCTCTTTGACTTTTGATTTCCTAGTTTTCCTTTTTCATAGAATGACTTCATCAAAAACAGAGGAATGTAACCATTTTATCCACCTGCTTAAGGTTTTTATACATATCCATTAACCATTTTATCTATACATATTTACACTTTTAATTTCATATTCTTATATAACTAGTTCAATTTTGCAACACTTTAACAAACAGTAAGAAACTATTCCCCTTCTTCCACATAGAATGAGCAAAAGAATTAATATAATACACGAAAATCTTTTTGATTCCTGATAATAAGAACTTGTGTAGTAGATCATATAGTCTAATGTTTAAAACAAAATCATAATTACTTCTGTTAATTATGATTAACAAAAAATTAAATAATTTGCATAGCTTGTAATTTAATGAAGATATTAACATATCTTTGATCATAATTGAGGGGAATGTTATTTAAAACATTTACATATTTTTTAAACACAACAGTAAATAATAAAATATCTATTTATTAATTTTTCAGGTAATCATTATATATATATATTGGTATTAAAACAGTAAATAATTTTGAATCGCAACATTAATATTAGTAAAAAGCTATAAGATAAACTCAAATAAAAGACAAACCACAGAATTGACCATCTACTTAACAGCTTGCTTTTCTGTGATCTATATTTTATTGCAGTCTATATGTATGGGGGAGACTGCCCCTCTTATGAACCAGAAATCCTATATTCCACCATCTTCATAGTTGTCATCGTGCTTTAGGACAAGTTAATGGCACAAAGCAACATTCAATGAAAGTGAATCGTAATCTAAAGATATAAATCTGAAATGCTAGATCTAAATAATCACAAATCAAAACCTTATATTAATCTTCGCATTTTACAACATCCATTTTTATGATTGTATATTTGAAACTAAGAAAGTAACACATTTTTTAAAAATTAAAGGTAATTCAAAAAGCATTGTCAGTTCGAAATTTTTGTATCAGGGCACCTTAAAAGTATCTCAATCTGCCAACACTGTTTCATAAAAATTTTGCTTCTTTTCCTTTTTCATGAAATCCCATTGCATGAAAATCACCAATCAAAAATAAAATTATCAGGGTGGAACTTCAATGAGAGATATGAATCATAGTTTAATAGTAAACAATTCATCAAAATTCCAGGGTATCCTAAAATGTGATTTTATTAAAGTTGATTAATAATTTAAATTTTAACTTCATTAACTTATAATTGATGAACAATTTTTAGATGCTTTCCATTAGCGGCGGCCACTTTCATACCACAGTTCTTTTAAAATTGTATATAGCTGAATTTATACCAAATTGATTATATAGATGATTCAGACTGTTTTTTTCCATTTTAAAATGGAAAGGAAAACACTGTCACCAATACTCTATACAAAGTATAAATGTAATGATTATTAAACATGTGCAAGTAAATCTACTTAACATTTTAATTTAATGCAACTAAAATTTTATATTTTTCTATCATTGCCTAACATCAAAATCTATTCCTTTATTATGGAAGTTTGTCTTACTTTATATATAGATATTTCCATGTCCCCTAAATTGCAACTTGGTCAATGAATCCATTTAAAATGTTACATATAATTTTATTAATTATTTTACCTAATTGCATTAAAAGTATCTAACTTCCTTACATTTAACAGAAAAAAAGAATTTTTGATTTTATATACATATAAATAAAAGCACATATACATAAGATATTTGAATTATATACCTTTGCTTGAGTGTTATCAAGAACAGCATATGTAAATTGATGTTCATTGACAACTCGCTCAGGAGCATCTTCATCTTCGCATAATTCTCCAACTGGACAAGGCACATTCTCAAAATCCTCCGTGCCATTTTCTTTACAATTTTTGTCATAGGCAACTGTATCAATTTTTTGAAACATTTCTGCACAATAACGCTTCATCACGGTTTGACTCATATTTATTTCTTAGGCGATAATAATCTAAGAAATACTGTCGATCGACAACAACAAATGTGGCTTTGTGTGTTTGCATCGAAGGCATGGTCCGAGATGTTATATTGCCGTAAATGAATCCCAAAGTATTTATATGATCATGATTGTCAGTTTTTTGGAAACCAAATTTTGAAAGAAATTTAAAAAGCCTCCAGTATTCCACTTTCCAGTTAAATGCCCCATTACAAGTGCAAATATGCAATATAAAAAAATATAAACCACAGATTTCTTCAACATCTCTTTTACTTTCATGTTGACTTCTGAAATTTAAAATAATAGTTAAATATTATAAATTTTTCAGTTTTTAAATTGCAAAAAACGCATCTTATTAGATTTTTAGTCTAATTCGAAAATTTATTTAAATTAAGTAACTGAGTTTATAGGAAGCTCAATATCCATTTTAAATTAGTTATTATGCACTTGACCATAAAACCAGAAGCGAACGAATGCGTTGTGCTGAGATTACAGTTAAACCCCAATTATTTGTAAAATATAATTGAAACTTTTAAAAATATAAAATTAGCTCATAAATGTATTAAGAATAAATCGTCCTTAAGTTTTTAAAAAAATATGTTTTATTTTAAATGGTTTTTGGCTTTCAATTGGTAATGTTCAAGGGTTTTTTCAAAGTTATAAAAATTAAAATAAAACAGTTTTTAAGAATAAGTTGCTGTTTAAATGTTTACTTATGAGAATAAATACAAAATTTTTAGATTTTAAATTGTGTTTTCTTTACAAGCATTACTTATATACCTTTATTCAGAGATCATAGGTTAGCATAGATGAAAGATTCAAATGTAAAAATAACAGCGCAAATAGTATAACATAATTTAAGTTTAAAATTCAACAAAAAAATCATTGCATTCTTTATAGTTAACATACCAACACTCAAGAAATTTTTCTTGATGATGAATATTGCTTATTTCACCAGATAGGATGTTATTCACAACCAATATCAAGTGAAGTGACTTCATCTTATCTTTTTCTCGTCTGTCCTTGTTATCGTCAGGAAAAAAAATTTGTAAAAATGTTTATGAGTCTCGTTGCTGTAATTGCAATTACTACACCAAGATAGGTATTAGTTGTTAGGTTATGTATTGAATGAAATATTTTGTTGTTTTTTCAGAACTGTGATTTAACGATATGGATGATCATTCAGCTGTCGATATTAACATAAGGAACGTAGATGTTAGGCTTAATGATTCAAATAATTTAAGTTCTGAAATAAATGGAGAATGTGTTAATTCTTTATATATACCTTCATCTATTGATAATGAAACTCAGGTGACACATTTTAATGATGATTGTGATGAAAAATGTCACACGAATCATTCCGATGTTGCAGACGAAATTCGAGACAAACTTCATATTTGTAAAGACTCTGCTCGTTGTGCTTTAATAAATGGATGCAACAAATTAGTGCATGGTGATATGAAACATGTTGATTTATGTGTTAATGGACTAAATAAAGGCAGTAGTTTTGAGCTATTGAGTACACATTTTGATAAATTGACTCATAGGACGTATGAACAATCGTCGATTAATAGTGAGAATCAAAGGACCGAAAATGAGTCGAATGAAAGTGATACAATATCACGTGATAATACTTTAAATTGCTTGACTTCCGAAACACCATCACCTGTAAGCACTGATACTTCCTTATCCAGTCAGCAATGTGATCAAATTGATGAAAAAGATCAGAAAGATATTGATGGAATTACATATTTAGGTTATGAGTCAGAAAAACAAATGCCAGATATTATGAGGTTAATACAAAAAGATTTATCTGAACCATATTCAATATATACCTATAGATATTTTATCCACAATTGGCCTAAGTTGTGTTTTTTGGCTCATGATGGAGATCGCTGTGTTGGTGCCATTGTTTGTAAACTTGATGTACATAAAAAACAAAATCGCCGAGGATACATTGCTATGTTAGCAGTTGATGAAAATTATAGGAAAAGAAGAATAGGATCTAATTTGGTTTTAAAGGCTATACGTGCTATGGATGCTGATAAAGCTGATGAAGTTGTTCTTGAGACAGAGATTACTAACAAGCCTGCTCTTAGACTCTATGAAAATCTAGGCTTTGTACGTGACAAGAGACTTTTTAGATATTATCTAAATGGAGTTGATGCCTTGAGATTGAAGCTATGGCTCAGGTGAAACAGAAAAACTGGCATTATTTTTCCCCCTTCATAAGCAACTCACACTATCTTCAATTTTGTTATTTTTCTCTAAACTGTCCAACCAAGGAATGTTTATATTTTAGAACTAGTGTTCAATGTGTTGCAAGCCTGTGTCTGGAACACTAGTTAACTATTTGGAAATTTTGAAAAGAATTATTTGCTGATTGTTGTTTAAAAAAAATGTAGATATTGTGCTAACTTCCTACAGACTTGGTTATTATTTTTTTATCCATAATTTCAATTAAGTAATTTTATATATATATTAAATCAAAAATGAAAATTTCTCGATGTAAGTATAATATGAATGTTAAACCATTATTAATTTGATCATCTATTATATTCATGTAAATATCATTGATTGAATGATTAAAAAGATTTTGCTGTTATCCTTTAAGTAAATATCCCTTTTTCATTGTATGAAATTATTTTGAATGAATTTTAAGTGAGAAAACTCAAACTAGTCAAATAATTGTTTAATTATAATTAAAATGAAAAAAAAGGGAAAGCCAATCATTGTCATCAATATTTTATGAAAGTAATTATTTGCTTTTAAAAAAATTATGCTAAAAACTATTTAGAATTTTTTAATCAATTTACTCTTTATGTTAATGTAACTGAAAGTTCGTTTTTAAGAAATGCCCTGAAACAACTAGTCAAGTATTAATTCCTATTATTTTAAATAAAATCAAGAATTTACAAGTCATTCATTATTGTCTAAAAATAATTTTGTATTTATTTCATCTTTTGATATTTGTAAGAAAGCTTTATAAATTAGATTTTGGTGGCTATAAATAATATTCATGTTACTGTCCACTTTTTTCCCCTTAACATTATACTTGGTTAATATTTTATATGAAACTATTAATTATAATTTATGTTGAAATTACATCTAATGTACTACTGCCAGATTTCAGTTAATATTTCATAGGTTAAACAGTGGTGAAATTCTTTTCGTGCCATGACATTTTATTTTAAAAAATACATTTTAACCTATTTTATATAATCATTTATGTATATGTTGTGTTCTAGTATGAATTAGAGATAAATGCTGAACTTCAATTAAAGAGCAAATACATAAATGTTGCTGCCCCAATATGAGCATTAAAGATTGAATGTAAAATATTTTGTTAATGAAATCATGATGTAATAAATAAAAATTAACAAATCGGAAGTTATCATTTAGTTTATAATTTTTTTTTTTTTTATTTCAAAGTTTTCTTTCATCTTGAATAATAAAATATGTAAAAAATTGGGTTATTTTTGGTTCTAAGTACCTTTAAATATTGTATAGTCTTCTTTATAGTAAATTTTTGCAGTGTTGAATAAGCAAAGAATAATTCATTTGAAATTATGTGATATTAAATTAATACTTTTTCTCGAAACAAATTATGTAACAAAAAATAAAAACATGTATTTAACTTATTTTGCATTTTACAAACATACAAGTTATTTAAGAACAAGATAAAAGTGCATATATCTTTGTTTTTATTTATTAAAACTTTTGTGCATAATTTATATTAATAGGTGGCAATAATTTTTTCAGGATGTGTAGAAAGAGGGGAAAATAAATTGGATTCTACTTAAGTAAAATAATAATTAAGAGAAATTTTATAAGAAATAGTATTAAATTCCCAAGATTTTAATTTATTCAATTAATGTAGCATGACCACAGAACATATTTAAATAAGAAAAAAAATTTATGTGTGTAATATATAGATTTATTTAAAATACTAAAACTACGTTTACTAGGAAAATGCATCTTAGGAAGCTTCATAGATTCAACTTTTTTTTTATTATTATTATTCTTTCATAGACTATCAAAATTGGCATGTTTTTTAAAGGAAAACTATATAATGAAAATCTAATACTAATGACATGGAATAGAAATCTGGCAATTGAAAAATACATTTATAATTTATTTATTTTTGTTTTTGATATATTTGGGAAATATATTTCATTGGTAAAAATCTTTTTAAATACCTGCTGGCTGTTTAATTTTTTTTAAATGTTCTAGTAACATGCTTTTTACCCCTTTGCAATTGTGGACTTTTATATCATATATTTTTGTGATAAGTTAAATTATATTTTGCTGCAGTATATATATTTTTTGTATATTTATTTCAGAGATTGCATTCATCATGCTTGTAAAATGATGTAATATATACCTAAATTGTAAGAGAAACTTTGGCACTTTCCCTTGTGTATGTGTGTCAAAAATTTTGTCATTTTTGACAAAAAAAAAAAGCCTAAATAAATTATCATAGAAAACTTTTTGTGCATATTCTATCTATATTTTTGAATATTAACAATATTTACAAAGAAAGGAAAAAACACACCTAAAAAAAGGCTACTTTATGCATTTTAATTATAATAAATTATTTTCTTTAAAATTATTTGATTCTTTGCCTGAAAATATATTCTATTTTTTATTACATGTGAATCTTTAGTTTTAAATAGTAGTATAGTCTGACCATAGATAGCATGGAATGGTAAACATCAAATTTAATAGACACATGCATTGCTTGTTAGGGTTACTAGTCAAATATATACTGCTCAAAAGTGTTTAAAGGAAAGCGTATAATAAGTTAGGTGGAATATTTTCATCTAGTTTTCCTTTAATATCATGAAATCTAAAATTTGAATTGTTGAAATTATTTTTATTGTAATTAAAATCACTTAAATGATATTTCCTTCCCTATGTTGCTGCTCTTTTGGGTCGATCTGACTTGTCAGTTTTCCACATTATCTGTAGACTGGCTATACATTTATGTTCCAACCATCCAATTTATTTTGGTAATTGTTAAGTAATATTAAGTCTTTAGGCTTATGATAAATAATTATAAAAGAATATTGTTACACATTTAAAAAATTGTTTTTATTTTATGGATGAAATAACTTTTATTATTATTTTCCATAATTTACATGAATGAAAACACTTCTACTTGAATCAGTTAAAAATATATATATTTTTTTTTTTAATTTTTATTGAATACTAACAAATATGACTAACTCAATGGCTGCTGAAAATAAAACATTTTTAATTTTCATTAACATGGAAAATATTTAAATATTCTTTAAATCAAAGAAATAAGTAGGTAAATAAAGAACTTCTAAGTAAATTACTGTGTGGAATCCAGTAGATGGATCAGAAAATCATCGATTTAAAAATGGTAGTAATTTCTAACCATCTAATAACAGTTAAAAATAAGGAATAATGATACCAAAGATATATACCATTCCACATTTATAAATGGAATTGAAAACATGGAACTAGAATCTTTTCATGAATTTTTGCTACATATTGAATAAAACAGATTTGCAGGAAAAAAATTGCACATATAATTATTATAGTTTTTAAGTTTAAGGAATTGTGAAGCTCCTGTTTTAGTTGTTTATATTTTATATCAATAATTACCATAATTTTTTCTTATATTTCAAAGATTATATATTCTATTTTATTACTTCGAATTGCGTGGTGCAGATTGTTGACTCCCTGTTTACAATAAAAAATCCAATTGCCACCTAAAAATATTTTTTGCTTAAAAGAATTGATGTTTGTCAGAGAAAACTGTAACAACTTAATTGAAGATGTTTAATAATTCCCTAATTGTAATGTTCTGCATTAAAGTTGACAATTTTAGCCTAAACCATCTATCTTTCTCAAAAATCATCACTCTTGCTGTTTCTGAGCAAAAGCTAGATGACTATTTTCTGCATTTTATCAATATCCAAACTGCAATGGATGCAGCTGACACTGCAATAATAATCTAACATAGAGATCATTCCCAAATCTTCATTAATATGAAAATTTTATTTCACATCTCAGAAATGTGGTTAATATGATAGAAGATCAAAGTGAATATTTCAAAAGCACATGCTTGATCTTTTCCAGAAAATGACAACCACCTACTTTTTCTTTATTAACTATCTTTGATGAACCAGTGTCTTTTACATGTGAATGCAATTTTCCTGGGAGTCATTTTTGAATGCAAATTAATCTTTAAAATTCGCAAAGCTTCTGTTGCTGATCAACAAATTAATATTTCAATGAACTATAAAAGCAAGATTTTGTTCAGAAATTCATATATACTACAATCATGGGGTCTATCCCATATTTGGATCACTTCTGCCATAGTAAGTCTGAGGAAATTGCAGGTAAAGAATTTGCACAATTTTAAAATTGTAACTGCACCTTTTTTATTTCGGCAGAAAATTCCTGTATAATGAATGCAATTTAGAACTGATCTTAGACTATACAAAATGACTCTCAATACAGCTTTCTTAATAAATTTAATAGTTCAGGTAGTCTTTTAATTAATTTCCTGTGGTGCATGGATATTTGTTAGTGATTTAGAATCTACATTAAACTGTAGGTCCTAGTCTAATTAGCCTAAGGTGTGCCAAAAATGACCAAACCTTTAATTAATTATCTTGCAAGCTACAATCCCCATGAAACCAACACACAAAGACTATGAGCAATTATAAATCATATGGACAAATGCTCTGGCACATGGTATTTAGGAGAGGATGTTGGTAGTGGTTCGGAATCCATTTTAAACCGCAGCCCCGGTTTAACTATCCCTCGTGAACAACAAACCAGCATAAGGCTAAAAGCCCTATCTTTTTTTCAAAATAAAAATTCTGATGTTTAGAAATTTCAGTCGGTAAAAACTGCACAAATCTTGGACTCTAGCGTCAATATGTAACTGGCTGATGGAAGCTGACTGTAGAGATTGAGAAAAATCATGAATTTTTCAATAGCAAGCACATTCAATTCATACCAGAGTAATTTTGCATCTTTTTCAAACCTGCTTTTTGCTATTATTTTCACCTTTCTTTAATAGACCAACAGGCAACATACCATCATCGCATTACTTTCTAGTAGGTATAGTACCAATTCTCATTTCTTTTCTCGACCTGTGCATAAAAAACTAAATTGGTATATATGAAGTGTTGAAATCCCAGCCACAAAGCTGAGGATTCAATTACAAGTCATGCTCTTTTGAAAAATACTGTGGAAAAGACTTATTTATGAATTTATTTTCAATTACTCTCTTAATTATTCCTTTAATAATTTACTATATTTTTCTTGATATTCTACTGAGTATTGTATTCATTAATTATTTTTCTTTATGTAATTTTTTTAATTGATTATGTAACTGAAGGTAAAGCAATACTTCTCACCAGGTACTCATTTATAGACACAGCATTTACCTTTGTCAGCAAAGAGCCAAATTTTTATAAAAGACGAAATGTGATATGTATCCTACATCAGTTTGTGCTAATAGATAAAAAGGGCTTGGAATGATGTTTGTTAATTAAAAATGCTTTACAGAAGTAAAAAATTAATAATGAACTGTAATACTAATCAAGAATTTCACCTCCAATAATTTGAAGATAACAAATCGTAAAAATATCTCATTTACATTAACAGTCGTTCTCAAACCTGCATCATTTTTCCAGTTTCCGTTATCTTACATTTATAACATCTTTTTAAATAACATTTTAGCATGAAAAGGGATTTTTTTTTAAAAGATCCCTTTTCATCTTTCTGAAATAAAACTTTTTTCAGTTTAATTCATTTTATGTATAAATTTAAAGACAGAACTTATATATGGTATATGAAAGAACAGATGTAAATCGCCCGAGTTATATGAGACCTTTTGTTGATTAGATGTTTTGAGATTTATGTTCACACAAGCTGCTTTATCTCAGTTTATTCAATTGCTCTTAAGAAGAAATAAAGAATATTAATACATAAAAGATAAGAATAATAGGGAGGTAATCAACAATGATGATGAAAAAATAGTAAATGAAAAGAAACACTATATCTGTTGTATAAAAGGAAAAAAGTTAACACAAAAGTATATATTTTCCATAGGAAATTAATTAATGATATAGTTATGCAATAAGTGTTGTCAGTTATATCAAATAACCAGAAATAGGATATAACTTTGCACCCAAAAGCCTTTTCCTCTTTGTATTTCATATTTAATGTGTTGAACACATCGCAAAAATTAAATGAAATCTATTGAGTATGACTGTGGATTATAAGTGGGAAATTACGGTAATTTTTTTTTTCTAAATTCTCTTGGGTCATTGTTTAAATCTTCTAGTCCATATATTTGATTAATAACCCATATTATACATTTATAAAAATTAACATTTTTTACATTAAAATACTAAAATTATTAATGAATTTCCTTAAGTATTCACAACTTGTTGCAAATAGCATATGTATTCATTAAATAATTAATTATTTCAATCATCTCATCAGACCAGACTTTTAGATTTTCATGTTTACAATAAAAGTAAACTATTTTGTCCATTGAAGAATTGTTTCATAAAATTATATGATTAAAATAAATTATTTTACATTTTGTTCCTTTTATTCTTTCTAAGCAATAAAATATTTTAATACTTATATTGTGCAATCCATGAAAAAGTTTAAAAATTAAATTTTTCTTAGTAATAAATAAAGAGCCAGCAAATTTTGGAAAGTTGTGAACTTAAATTGAAGAACATTTTTTTTTGTCCTTGAGATAAAATGAATTTTTTATTGAAAACATATACAGAAGTTGTATTCTTATGATATAGCCTAAAAATTAATATAAATAAATTGTTAGCCATAGTTTTTGTAAGCTATCTAATATGGATATGTTGTATATTTTATTAGGAAAAATAGTTATCATAGATTTGAGCATTCCAACAATTAGACAAGAGTAGAAGCCTTAATTTCAAAATGAATGTCTCATTTGAACTGGAAAAAAATGTGTTTCAAATAGAACCATTTTTATTCTGAAGGGGAAATTAAAGTTTTGTGCATTATTTTTCCAGAAAATTCACTTTGCATTAATTTAGATAAAGCTCACCCTTCCTCCTGGATAAAATGCTACATTCTGTTTCAATAATTACAAACATTATTATTATTTTTTTATTACAGTACTTTGTTATGTTTAACAAATTATTATATGAAAATAAAGTGTTCGAATAAATAATTTTTAATTGTCTTTAGTTATGAAATGTAATAAATTAGAAGTTATTAGTAATAATTATCAGAAAACCATATCATTTTACCATATTTTGTATTGTATTTTATTAAAATAAGGTACATTATATGCATACAATATTTCAGTACATTTTAAAATTTTACACAAAAATGATGCTATCCATATAGAGAGGATTCAGCCCATTGCTTAATTGCAGCTGGTAGAGTTCGGTTTTTGACTACTTCTCTAACTTCCCTAGGAGTAATTGAGAATTTGACAAACATATATCTTTTTAAACCATTAGTTGAAGAATCACTGCAGCTTTTAATAATTTCTAGGTCTAAAAGATGTTCAAAAGATTTCATAATTACAGATTTTTCAATCTGACATTTTAGTTTATTCAGAAGAAATTTTTCTAATTCACAAAATACTATTTCAAAGTTAAAAGGCTCGTTATCATATTTTTCAGTTACATGCATCATTGCTATGATTAAAATAGTTTCAAGATTAGATAAACCTCTTAAAAGAGCACTTTTGCTATCTGCTGAACTAAAATGCTCATAGGCTTCTTCAAAATCTTTAATAATAAGTCTTGGATAAGATTCTTCAATATTCATGGTAACTAAATATAAAAGTTGTTTAAGATCTCTAAGAGACTGGCTACAGTGATAAAGATTTTCCAAAACAGTTTTCACTGCAGTCTCCTTTAATAAACTGTTTATATCTGCATTCCATTGTTTTTGAAATTTTTTGTCTCTGAATTTATCCAAACTTAGAAATTCTTTTGCACAATTTATGTACTCATTCAGAGTTAGGTTCTCAAAAAGAAGTACTTTCTGATGAGAAAATCTGGAATTCACTCTGTTTTCTAGGACCTGAAGAAGATCTGGACGACTACACATTCCAATTATGCAGATGGGAGTTTGCTGTAGCTGAGCAATATCAAAAAGATTGTAAAGAAGATTTTGGTTTTTGTGGGAGCAAAAAAACTCAAAATTATCCAAGACAAATAAAACTGATTTACTTTCTTTAGTGCCACTCTTTAATGCCTCCAATATAAATCTCAGTTTTTCAGAAAAACTTTCCAAAGACATTCCTTCAAGTTCTTGTTTTAGTTGTTTGGTAATATCTTCAAGAGCCAAATCATCAGTTGTATGCACTAAACCATCCAAAGCAACATATAACATGTTTTCTCTCACAAGATGATTTTGAAATACATTTCCCAAAGCACTTTCTAGTACTGTCGATTTACCACTCCCAACAGAACCTAAAATTAGTACTGAAGTGCTTTCACTCATTAAAGCAGTTCGTTTGACAATATCTTCCAAGTGTTTCTTTTTAGACTCCAAAAAGTTTAATAAATGGCCACAATTTCCATATGGTTTGAGTTGGTTCCGTAGAGCAATTATTAATTCTGACCACACTTTAAAAGACATTTTTATCTTTGCAAATAATTGTATAAAATATTTATGTTTTATAGAAGGATTAAATAATTAGAATTGAAAATGGCATATCTTTTAAGAATGCATATATCAACCAACCTATAATGAAAAAAAAAAAAATTTTTTAGCATTTTGAATATATAAAAATTTGTTCATACATAAATAAAGGGAAATAACATTGAAGAAATTGTCTTCAAAATATGATTCATTCCTCTTTCATGCTTCAATTTTTTCAAACATTTGTAATAGAAATTGCAGTTATCATTATAAAATAGATTTCTAAATAAAAATATATAAATGATTTCACAATTATTATTATCTTTATTATAAAAATTACCTATAATAAAAATACATATTTATTTTGTAGACTAAACAAAACTGTAGGAACAAAGAATTAGATAATTAAAAACTAAGATAATTAAAAAATTTTATCGATCTTCAAGCTAAACAGATTGTAAATTTACTATGTTAGTTATAATTTGAACAAGCTATACAAAAAAAAAAAAAAAAAATTTTAAATAAAATACTAATTATTAGAAAAAAAAACTTCATATTCAACACAGTCTAACATCAACTCATTAATAAGCATGATATCTAAGGTATATATAAAGAATACTAAACAAATTTAAGTCTCTTAATATATTTGACTATAGTACAGTTTGCACAATTAGTAACTATAATTTTAGAAACTGTTGAATTTGGTGTAATTAGGTTTTAACTGAATGTCTTTTTTATGAAATTCACATAACTCGTTTCAAAGTATGCATGACATGATAGTGCATACCATTAAAATTTTCTGTAAATTATCTGAAACTGCATGAAATAAGATCCATTTATCCAGCAATATGAAATATGTTCAAGGGCTTCAAGTTGAAGTTCATATCATATTTCTATCTTACTTATAATCACATGTAGGAATTAATGATGCAAGTTACGCCTTTGGGATGTTTGAATGCACAGGTGCAAAATAACACTTTGTAATAAAACATTAGATGGATCCTTTTATAGTGTAATATACTACGTTTATAGAAAATATATGAACTTTTAAGCATATTTATAATAGAAATTCAGAAGTAAGCATTTTAGGAAAAATAAATTTTTAGAATGGATAACTTCACATTTTTTGGATCACAATCGCACCTAGTATGCAAGTAGAAAAATACTATGTTTTAGCACATTATCTGATAAAAATTATTGTACCACTATATAGATGTAATTACATTATATTCAAGATACTACTCTTAGTAGAATAGATAATTTACTTTATAAAAACTTCAAATAGTTTACACAAAAACCCATCTTGCAACCCAACCACCCATCCCAGATGATAATACATAGATTGATAAGCCTTGTTTTATGACAAAAGAAAAGAATTGACCAAGCTTTGCTAAAAAAATTTATTCATCTAAAGCAGTGTTAGACATACCAGATATCAGAACACTGAATTTAAGAGTACTTTTTCAAAGATTTTCTAATGGAATAAATTATTCCTTTCTTTAAAATAATATCTGACAGTTTTTTTATTGTTAATAATAAGTATTGTCCACATATTCCACTGTATATATGTATCTAGGAATGAAAGCTTAACATGTCATTGAAAACTGAATTTTTTTCTTTTCAATTATTAAAGTTCTACTTTGCTTATAGAGAAAAATTAAATTTAAATATTTTTTAAATTACATACTTGTAAATAACATGATATAAATATAGGTTATAGTTCAGATAAAAATGAATGTTTTTTAAGAGGGAAAAAGTATTTTGAGTAAATTTCAAATAATTCAAAACAGATTTTTTTTTTTTTTTTTTTTTTTTTTTTTTTCCATTTTAAGATAATTTTTTCAGTCCTAAGCCATATGGGTTTTATTATAACATATTTAAATTACATCAGATCGCAACAAAAGAAATTATATTAAAAGTGGTACTTTAGCATACATACCATTTCAATAGCTATTTATTTATAATATCCATTTCGATGTTTAAAAAATAAAATTTAATGGGAAACATTTAATAAATAACTCAATACTGGACACTCGTATAAAAATTATATCAAATTTTTTTATGGGATCCAAATCTCACCTTTAAAAAATTTTAAATAATAATTTATAAAAATTTTCAGTTCTACAAATTAAGCAGTTTTAAAATAATTAGCAAATTAATGTTAATTACAGAAATTTTGATACAGACGGAATTAATTGGTACATTAAAAATCAACATTTGCCACCCACTATTCCCATTCAGTAATAAAAACAACAATGAAAAAGTTCATATAGAAAAAGTAGATTAATTCTACAATGTGGCTTTATAACAAAGATCTTTATAATAAATTATAAGCTAACTTACAATTTAGAAAGTTCAATTTGTTTACAGAATAAAACACTGTTTATCTTGACTTGAATCGAAGGAGTATATGGGGATGCGAAGCAACAAGGACTATAATCCCCTAAAACATTGTTTATTCGTAAATCAGGCGGGAAAATACACGAGGCTTCTGGGAGAGGAAATTCTTCACCCATGAAACAACAATGAAACCACCAGTCGGCGTTATCAGCTTTTAGGGAAAGGGAATTTTCACTTCAACTTGTAGGGAAGATTGTCCACCGGATGCATGGATGTTGTCACTTTCTTTTAATTACTGTAGCGTACTGTGTTTCGACATTTACTCTAAACCGTCATTGTACTGCAGTTTTAATATCTGAATTGATATTATTTTATATCATTTATTTTAAGCATATCATTTATTTTTTTTTACATATTTAATTGCTGTATTCTTAATTGTTCTGCTTTGTGTCGCCATTTTCACGATAGCTTTATTGTACTGCAGTTTTTTAAAATAATTTCTTAATTTATATTGTTTATTTCATGTAGTTTACTTTATTTTATTAAAATTTATTATTTAATTAGCATTTTAGTTTTTTTTTTTTTTTTTTTTTTTTACAGATTTAATTGCTGTTTTATAATTGTTTTGAAGAAGGCTGATTCTAGACTATTTTTAAATATTTTGTTATTTTACTTTAGTAGTTCAATTGTTGTATACTTTTTAGTATAATAATTAATCCCTTTTTTAATTAGCAGGCTTTTTTTCGATTTAAAAAAAAAGAAATCATAGCTGGTTAAGCCCAAAATTGCTATTATAAAGGTAGAAAATTTCCTCAAATAATTGTATATTAATTTTTTAATTATTTAATAGTAATTGATAATATATTTAGAGTGTTCCTTATTCATGAGGAATTTGATTTCATAAACATTTAATTTATTAATCTGTTTGAAATCTAAATGGATTCATTGCCTATATATTACTAATTATTATTAATATACTTTTTTTTTTACTTATTTCATAGATTACTGTTGGAATAAGAAAATTTTCTAATTACTCTTTTATTAATTAGTTTTATAAATTTATGCCAAAATAAATTGGTGTTCTTTATTACAATTACAATAACTTATTACACTACAATAACTCTATAGCACTTACAATAACAAAGTGTATAATAGACTCTTTATTACACTTACAGTGAAGAAAGCTGATTCTATACTATTTTTAAATATTTTATCTCAGTATCTCAATTGCTTTATACTTTGCAGTATAATAATTATTCGCTTTTTTAATTAACATTCATTCTTTGTTTCGATTGAAAAAAAAAGAAATGGATAATTTTTGCCAACCTATTTGCAGTGAATGCAATGTGAAGTTTGCACATAGTTACTGTTTACGAAGACATATGGAAACATTTCATGGTTTATCTTGTCCAAAATCTGCTAATTCATTGATGTGTCCGGAATGCAAGCAAGCAAGCATTTGGTACACTGCTAACCTTGGAGAAGCATCTACAAAGTATTCATAATGTACTTATAACCAAGGAGACTTTATTCTTTGATACAATGGAAGAATTTACACTATGGAAAGTAAAAGTAAAGAATGAGAATGTAAGTTCATATGAGAAAAAATTGGTAGTAAAAGAGATAGAAATGGTATCAATAGAACTTATTTCACGTGTTAGTCCAAACACTAACATTGAGCAGCAAAGATTTTACGGCACACACAAAAAAAAGACCAGGAAAACCCAAACAATCGTCTATTTTGAAAAAAAATCAGCGGCAGGGTCTATGAAGATTCTATATAATAAAAATGGCAAGACATATATAAAAACCATTTTATTTTGACAAAGGATATTGCTATATATTTACCAAAAAGAGCAGAGCACTGTTTTTATTTTATTTATTATTTTTTTTTTACTACAAATTACAATTTTTGAATAAAATTTATGAAGATCCCAATCTTGTCATTTTTTTTTTTCTGTAAAATACCACCAGATTTCAAAAAGCTCGTATGAGGTATTGAGCTGTATAACTCATACAAAGTTTTTTTTAAATTACCGTATAAATGGCTATATATTGATTTTCTTGTATACCAGCATCAATGGTTCAGTTCGAAGCTTATCTAATTCAGCAATTGCCATTCCAATCACATCCTTAGTTTCTTCGGCTCTTCTCCAACATCATCAAATTCTTCCCATAAGGCTGATTCTAACTTTTTTAGAATTTTCAAAATTATTGTAGTTTCCTTCCTCTGTTGCATGCGTTCTTAGTGAGATTATCTGCCTCTTTTCCGAAGGAACGAAACTCTCACGTTATTTCTTTATATTTAGTGCGGAGTATTTAAAAGATTTTTTTAACTCGAGTTTCAAGCAAATCAGCTTGAAGCACAATTTTTTCTATTGAGTCAATTGTACATCTTTGCTCAGTCTGTTGTAGCAAGCAAAGAGTCTTTTTACAACATTGCGTAATGAATTGTCTTAAGTAAATTTAGTTTAAAAGTTGTTCAAACTCCGAAACGTAACAAATGTTTTGGAAGGTGTTAGGGTTTTTAGAGCGAAATTTATGAGTAAAATCATTATGGAAGGAGGAAAAGGGGGATAGAGCACCTGTAGATAGAATTAGCTCCGTGAAACTGAACAATTTCTTGGGATTTTTTTAAACAGTGTCTACAAAAGTACCGTCAGCGAATAGAACCTCAGCCCTCATGCTCACCAGCGCCGCGCGTTGCCACGAGTCAGGCTTTAAGATTGTTCAACTATCAACCATTCATCATTTGTTAATTTTAAAAGATGGTTTCCTGTTAGTGCCGATATGGATAAAATAAGAGATTTTTTTTTTTTTTTCAGAAACTGTTTCTAACATGTCATACGACGAATTCCAGCGAGTTGAAACATCTTGCTTTAGTTTTAATTCCTGTAATTTCATTTTTTTTTTTTTTTTTTTTTTTTGTATATAAAGAAATTTAAAAAGAGTATTATAACTTTTTCAAAATATGTACATTTAATTTATTTTCAGGTATTCGTTCAAATGATTTTAAGCATGCATTTACAGCTAAATTTATTGTGTGCTCCCAGTTGTATATCCTTACAGCAGCAACAGAGTTAACAGCATTATCTGTTACTGATGCAGCTATTTTGTGAGAAATTCCCCACTTCTTACATGCCTCAAGTAGAAAAGGAACGAAATGTTATGAGGAATGAGTTTCATCAAGTTTAATGTTTTCCAGCAAATTTGTGTATAACATTGAATTATCTGCACTAATGTAATGAACAGTGATCTAAAATTGAGGTTCATCAGGAATCTTGGGGGCTTGACTTTTATATGTCAAGATGGCAATGGCAATGGATTTCTTAAGAAGTTTCCTTGTAACAAAACTGTTACTAAAACTCCATACCTTAAAAGTAAAACATGAAATCCAAAGATTAGGGCAGCACTAGAAGTTCGAAAATTAAATTATAATTTGAATAAAAATTTAATTTAAGTTATTTAAATATCGTAAAATTACTGGAGTAAAAATTCCGGAAAAAGATTTAAATTAAAATGCAAAGTACAAAGATATAAATAGGGGTCCATCGCACATGCCATTTTAAATGCAGCTGAAAAATGTGAAAAAAAAAATTTAAGGTGCAAAAGATTTAAATAAAGATGTTTAAAAATAATTAAGATACATTAACAAAAGATTTTAAGAGTTAAAAATAAAGTAAGACAAGATAATTGAAAATTACCATTTGCTAGCTTAGAGTATGAGGAGAAAACGGCCTTTTGGTGTCATAGGTTTATAGATTGTCGTAATTACAAAGTAGCATGGGTAGGGGTGACAAAATTTCTGTAGAACCCCCCTCGAGGAGGGGGAGTGACAAGTAGTCGCTTTTCATCTTATTGTAGCAGCTCAGTTCACAACAAAACACAATCGAAACAAACTACTCAGCCCTCCCTCGTTTGACTTTGGGGAAGGAGTCGAATTCTTGGGTTAGAATCGCTGTAGGTCTTCTTTTTGAGAGCTTCGCACTGCTAGATGGTATGCTGGGATTGCTTGAAGTAGTTCGTTTTGGAACTGAAGATATTTTTCGAAAAAGGTTTTACAATATGATTTAATGTAGCTTGGGATGGGGTCTATTTGCAGGACATTATGAATTATTTACCTTCAAACAAACCTGGAGCGTCTACGAAATTACAGAGGTTTTTTTTTTTTTTTTTTTGGTAAACTTGCAGCTTTCTCATATTGGAAATATTTGTTGTTGCCCAGATTGGACAGTCATACAGCAGAATCGGCCCCAGAATAGATTTATAAATCAGAACTTTGTGCTCAATAGAAAAACGACATTTCCTACAGATAAACGATTCTATTTGTTTGCTAACGGCGGCAGTTTTCTTAACCGCGGATCTTAGGTGGGATATAAAAAAAAGGAGTTTTGAGTCTAAAATTAATCCTAAATATTCGTGAAATATTGCTGCATTTTAATACAAATGTTTAAAGTTATTCTACTTTTATAATATAATGAATTATTTTATTAGTATTTACTAAATTATAATGAATTATTTATAGTTTAAATAATGTAATTGAAATATTAGGAGATAAAAGTAAGCTTTACTTACAATAAACAGTATTAACAGTTAATTAAAATAATAGTTAATAGCATTTATTATTGCTAATAAGAAATGAATTCTTTTTTCTCTAAACAAAACGATAAAAAATTCAAAGAGAGTTGAAAGGTAAAATTATAAGAACGAAGTTTAATATATTTGGAGGATTCAATTCTTAAAAAACACATTTTTTTCAATACTTGATGGAATTTTCTAAGGAAAAAAGAGTCTTGAATTTCTTATACTATTATATAACTGCAGAAGCAAAAATTCCTCTAGTATACGTTTGTTGTTATTAAAGGAATGTTTCGATTTTAAAGGGAAATTTATTACAAAAAGGGCATTAATATAAATATGTTAAATTTAGTAAAGTATCGATTTTTCTCTCAAAATGTACCAAAGGTATAATAGTATTTCTTCCATTTAAATTGAATTAGAGTGTTATTAAATAATAACCGTTAAAAATTTTGTGCTTTGCTTCGAACATTTAGATAGTTGAGAATTTGCATTTTTTTCTGTAACATTAAACTATTCAGATTGAGAATTGAATAAACATTCACATTTTAATTTAAATGATTGTTCAGATAAGTTAAAAGGATATTTAAAAAATCATAAAAAACATCTATGTATAACACAATAATTTGCGATTTATAATACGAAACGAAAAAATTCTAATCCTTTTAAATGCAGGTAAGAAATTAGAGTTTTTGCATAACGTTTTTTTATCGTCCGATATTTTTCTTCCTAGCGTGCATGCTCATAGAAAACATTTTATCTATTGCGCATGCATATCTGTAATACTGCACTATTCCTATGAGCATGCGCGCTAGAAAGAAAAAAAATATCGGACTATAAAAACGTTATGCAAAAAACTTCTATTATAGGTAAGAAATTACGGTAATAAAACGGCTCCATAATTCTTAAAAATAAAAATATTTCCATGATTCTAGAAGTTCCATAATTATATCCCAAAAATCATGAAAAAGAAAAGAATCCATGCCCGTGTATATATTTCTAGGCAGTTGTCAAGTAACCAACGTTAAAAAGGAGGGTCTTGAGATTCGGATATGGTTTGTCTGTAAACAAATAGTTTCTGCTGTCTAATGAATTGAATTGTTTGTGTGTCAAGGAGCGCTAGAAGAATCAATCATTGACCCAAAAAAGGCACCAAGTGTTCTGTTTTAGATGTCCCGTCCCCCTAAAACCCCTCACAATCTTTGGCCGGTATATGAATGCTAGTTCCGGCCAATGAGACGAAGTAAACAGTGGCTTAAAAAGAGAATAGCTGAGATAGAGAGAAGAAACTCAAGCATGAGTAGACATAATAAACTTCTGATTTTCACCTCTATGCTTCGTCCCCTCCTCACCTATGCTTGCACGGTATGGGCCTACGCTGTTAATTATAACACTAAAATATTGGAAGCTCAACAAAATATGACTATTAGACAAATAACGAATGCCAACTGGTTCATGAGATATTCAAAGAGCTATATCACTGCTACCTACCTCTCAAGGAGTACTGGAAAAAAACTTGCAGAAATTTTCCTCAATAATATTGATAACCACCAACATCCGGCCATTCAAGAGGTCGAGCAATATGAACCGCACTCTCTTTTTAAAAGACCTAGGAATATCCTGCTCTAACCTACCTATTTTTATTAAGTGTTGAACTTTTTCAATCCTCACGATTTTCTTTTATCTCTGGGATTTGCCAGTCTTCATTCTTTCGTGTTTGCCACCCCCAGAGATGAGGCCCCTGACGAGGTCAGTGGTCTCCAAACTACGGCCCGCCGGAAGATTCTATCCGGCCCGCGGATAGAATTTTAATTTTCCGGTCAGAGGCAAATTAAAAGAAATATAAATTTATACATTATATATCCATCTCCTTTTCTACTTTGATTAAATATTATTTTTTTTTCTTCCTTTTTTCAAAGGACTGATGATCTTTTACTTTCTCTATTTTTGTTCTACAAAACCTAAATCGCCGAGTTTTACAAATCAATATCGAAAGTAGGTTTCCCATATTTAATATCTCACGGCCTGAAAATCAGTGCTGTGTTTGCTTCATCTTATACATGTGAACAAGTGTTTTCAACTATGAATCTTGGAAAGAATTATTTCAGAAGTAGACTGACAGATGAGCATTTGTGATTCCTTATAGTGAGGTTCTCACTTCGAACCTCACTATAAGGAACTTTAAAAAATGAAATCTCGATTTCATTGTGCTCATCAACATATTTAAATTGTAATACTTGTATATTGTTTTTAAAATTTTCTTGGCCCGCCAAACTTTTTTCAATTTTTGGCCCGAGAACCGAAAAGTTTGGAGACCCCTGTTCTAGAGAGACACTAACGAAAGAGAACAGGGCGAAAGGCGATCTCTTCGAGCAAGGAGATGATGCAAAAAGACTAATTATCTCTGTTAACTAAGAAAGCCCGAGCCCCAGAGCAAGGTGATCAGAGAACGGTTAATCGTGAAGAACTCCTTGACCCTTTATAAATTTAGAAAAAGAACAGAGTAGTTCTGGAAGAGAAATAGTAAAAATGTGGGTTAATGCCCCTGAACCCAGTTAATGAGTTGAGACATGCTTTTTTACATCGATCGTAACAATCAACCAAACAGGCTCTTCAGACTTGATGATGACACCTGCTAGCCTAACCCCATGGAGAACGAAAAGATATTTCACCACCTTGGATCCCAGATACTTCAGTATGCTTGAGTGACATTTCGTATTAAATAAACTTTCGAGTACAGCACTAAATCTGATGTTATGTTCATTTTTTATTGGAACTGGTTTGTTTAAAAAAAGACAAACTTCGTTTACGAAATACTATTCCAAAGTATGGTCGTACCGTTCATTGAGGAAGGTTAAAGTATGATGTATATGAATATATTTTGTGTTGGGATGTATTGAATTTTTGAAATATGTCAACGTTCTATTATTTGTACCTATAAATCTTCTATGATATTATTATTTTTCGTAATTTGAAATTGACGAATCCACAACTAAAATATCTTTAAACTTATATAATAATGTTAATTTGAAGTCAAATATTTTCAATAGAAGTCATAACATCTCTAAATTTTGCACATGTTATTATAATAATTATATTAATGGTTTCATATGATAACTGTATTTATTAACATGTAAAGATAATATTATCAGTAGATGTATAATTAAACTGAATTATTCACTCTACCTTTAGATGCTCTAATAATCGAAATTAAATTGTATGTTTTATTTAAATCAAATGTTGCACAATTGCTTGTGGGTGTATTTCTATGTTCATAATTGAAAATTCAAATATGCAGAATATCTATATTATGAATTGTCATTAAAATTATTTATATAATTATTAAATTTTTAGCTATACATTTGGATATTTATATTATATTATCATCATATATATATAAAATTAAAAATAACCTACAGATATGATATTGTGAATAGAATGAAAATTTTTAATATTTCTCATGTAAATTCGAGAATTACTTACAAATCAGAAGATTATTAATTTTGAATTCTGAAATAATTATATGTCTTTCTTCGATGATGGTTTTATATATTATTTCATCGGAGTTTTCATTTAAATTAGAGATTTAATTTTTGGGGAATACCTAGCTGCCTTTTCTACAATATTCTTCTAGAACTTCACTCCATGGTAAAGAACGAATGACCTGATGTAAATTACGTTGGTCATTGTATTGGACAGAAAAGCTAACGTAGTCCTCTCACGACGATTCTGAACATTTTACTAATTTATATTTCAATAAATTTCCTTAATTTTGTAGCTGATAAAAAATTTTCATCAATGGAATTTAAAACTCTAGTTTTTGTATCTAGAAAAAAAAATTTCATAAAGCTATCATTAAATTACAGAAAATGATTAAACATATTTTTATATGTCTCTTAATATTTAGTAAATTAATTTATCTTATTTAAGAAGTCTATTTCCAATTATGTAGCTATTTCTTTTAATAAGACAGAATAAGTACACAGTGTTTGAAAAACTGAGTTTTATGGACAGGAGATGTTAGCATAAAGTGAAAACCCACTTTTAATTCTCTAAATGTTGTTGACAGGGAAATATTAATATCGCCAGTACTGGTTTTATTTCATGTTTTGCGATGGAAATCTATGTATAAGTCTTTAAAATTCAATTTTGTACAATTGTTCGATTTTGGTTGCTTTTAATGTGTATGGTTCACCATCGTATTGATGCTTTAAATCTAACTATCCGCATTATAAACATCAAATCACGAAGAATATCATTTCAGTTTGAAATACGTGGGTTTTTTCAGTACAGACACATATACATATTCCACCAAATTTTTTAAAAAGTTCAGTAAAACTAAAATAAGCATTAATAATAAACAAGGAATCTAAGAAGAATATTTAAAAACGTTCTGTTTCACATGTATTCTAAAGATTTTTTAAAAAAAACTTTGTACTCAATAAAATATGAAGAGCACTACTTTAGCAGTATGATTGTACTTTATATTTTCTGGAATTGACATTTAATTTCTTTTTTGACACATTTAACCGTGCTTTTGGAAATCATTAAAAAAAATTAATAACACTTCTGTTTAGATTTTTAAAATTTTGCCTATTTTAAAATGGTCTATAATAAAATCTATAATATGCTGCTGTCTATAATACAATCTAATTTTTTTGGATTGTGCTGTCTATTTTAAAATAAAATGATAGGAGAATTTCAACATGAATAACAGATAATATAATAATTATACTTCATAATATAAAAAAGAATACTGTTAGAATTCTGAAAAAGTAACTTATTGGCTAATTAGACAGCCCTTCATGAGATATTTGATTAAAAGCCAAATTTATTAATTTAACAAAATTTATTTCAGCTTTTTAAACAAGAGCAGCAAGGCATGGAAAATGTAACATCACAAGTGTAAAAAAAAAAAAAAAAAAAAAAAAAAAAGAGAAGAAAGAAATATAAAAAAAAAAAAATTCTCCTTCAAATTAAATTGCTAGTATTCTTTCTAAATATGAGAATGGGGCTGTAATATCCCGTTTCAGCTCTTCCGCCACAGTCGTCAAATCGGCTTTTAGATTTTTAAAGGCGACATTTTCGAGATTCACACATTTCTGAATCAGTTCTTTCAAACCCTCTCTGGAAAGTCTGCATTCCCACACAGCCAAGGTATCTATTTTGGACAGTGATTTCATTTTGAGGATTTTGTGCAGTAGAGTGTCGTCCAAACAAATAGCATCGTGAAGAAGTAGTTCCTTCAAATTCACAGAATATCGCAAAAGATATTTTAAAGATTCTTCATCCACTACGACAGCACGCAGCCTTTTCAGCTGTCTAAAAGTTTTCGAATCAGCTTTGATTCCACCCTGAACGACTGCGATGCAACATAAATCCAAATGTACCACATTCGGACAATATTTCATGATAACGTCAACAGGCATGGTGCTTCGAACCATAATAGAAAGGCACTTCAGCTGTGGGCCAATTTCGCTCAACAGGGAAATAAATGCGGTACGTGTGGGCGATCCACGGCACAAGTTAAAATTAATATTCAGCACACAAAGATGTCTCAGTTTTTTTAAATGCTCAATGCAATTTTTGTGATACACTACGATGTTCAATTTCTCTACGAGGGGAAATAAAGCTACAGAGCTTTTCACGAATTCGGAATATTGTTGGGTGTAAGCGATTTGCTTTCTGCGGTTAAATCTGTTGACGTAATGGTTCAATCCCCAGAAACATTCCTTCAGACCAAATCGTGGGACCGTGCCCATTTTACACGTTGTGTAAATGTGGTGGGCAGCCCATGAGGAATCTGTATATCCCAATGATACCAATTTAGGATGATTTTGTAGCATTTTAGCTATAAGTAGATAGTAAGACGAAGACTTTCGACTTTGAAAAATAGAGAATTTTTTTAGGTTTTGCAAATGCGCTAATGCATCTACAGGTTCGTTCCGAACGTATCCGTATTCTTTTTTGCCCGAAAACTCATTTGTGACTTCTTTTAATCTCTTACAGTTCTGCAATACTGACGGATTGAAAAATGTCCATACTTCCAGCATTTCCAATAAGGGGCATTTCTCGATCAACCTCTCTAAGGAGGCTTTATCGTCGTTCTGAAAGCTTTTGGGCAGTAGTATATTCGTGATGTTTCTGCAACTATCACCCTCCTCTAATAGATTTTTCATGACAGACCTCCACTGTTTTTCTGTGAAAATATGTCCATAAAGCACGAGATTTTGTAGTTGTCCACTCTTTAGTAACAATTTTAAGGGACTAGGCTTTTCGATGTCCATATCAATTAAAAGAAACTTAAATAAGTCGTTCACTATGTTGCAGTTGATTTGAGAGAAAGGGTTTGTGTTTTCTCTGTTCCAATATTTTTCTATTAAAAGAAAAGCAGTTTCTTTAAGGCATAGCTGGTACAGCGAATTAGGAGACTTTGTTTTGGCCATAGTGTCTTCCAATCTGGAAAAAAAAAAAAAAAAAGTTAGGAAAATTATTTTAATATTACTGAAATGATCCACACTTACAGGGAAATAAATAATAATAACTGAATGAAAATGAGGCATAAAATAAGAAACACCATAACGTTTTCCCACAGCCTTTTTAGTATTAGTTCAACAAAGTTATTTGAGTACATTAGAAAGACTACAGACGACTGAAAATAACTAATGCTGATTATCATTTAAAATGCGCAAATCACCATTAGGAATATAAGATTAGATTTATCTGCATTTCAAAAGTAGGGTAATTTTCAAACTTGTAGAAGAAAAATTTGTGTTTAGTGAAATTATAAATATATTAATAGTTTAAAAAACTAAAAAACACGTTTTTAGAGTTAGAGTTAATCTATCTAAAAAGTAAAAAAATAATTGTTAACATAAGAATAAAATGATTGACGAGAAAATGAATGTCAGTGTTCCAAAAGCGTGGGGTGCTTTGTATGACATTTTTTGCATTTCGGAATGAACTAGTGAAAAATTATAACGATTGATATCGGGCACCCCACGCTTTTAGAACACTGACATTCATTTTCTCGTCAGTCATTTTATTCTTATGTTAACAATTATTTTTTACTTTTTTAGGTTCATTAACTCTAACAGCGTGTTTTTTAGTTTTTGAACTATTAATTTATTTTTACTTTTAGTTTGATTAACTCGAATCCACTTTAAGCCGTAGGTCCCGGTCCTAACAGGATCGTAGAGCGCTGCGGGGGCATTCTTACTCCGCGTCTGTGGCTTACCATCAAGTTAAACGAGCCCCCTGGGTAATGCAAAGTGAGTAACATCAGCGCAGCCCTTATGGCGAAAGATCACGGTCTATTTGCCAGCTGCATTAGAAGGAAAAAAGTTTGATTAACTCTAAAAGCGGGTTTTTTTAGTTTTTTTACACTATTAATTTATTTTTTACTTTTTAGTTTGATTAACTCTAAAAGCGTGTTTTTTTAGTTTTTTAAATTATAATTTAGAAAAAACATCTCCTGCTTGAGAACAATTAAAGCAGAAGATCGAAAAAGCTAAAGCTATCGGTACAATTAGGAGTCCGTTGACGATGCCCAAAAATAAAAAGGTTAAAAGTTAAAATGAGAATTTTAAGATAAAAGAAAAATAAAACAAAAGGAATTAAGTTTAAACAAAATAATTATACAAAATAGGTAGGGTTTGATCAGTTGACTGACTCGCCAGTAGATGGCGCCATCAGTCCCAAAGAGTCAGTTACATACATACATACATACAGGTGAAGCTAATAAAAGCGTATTAAAAATAGAAAAGTATGTTTTGTTAAATGGTTGCAAAAGACTTAACTTTCAGAAATTTTAATTCGTATAATAAGGTAAAAAAAAAAAAAAATAAAAATAATAATAAATAAATAATGGATTAATTTTTTTTTCAAAAACTGAATATTCTGGATGTAATACATTTGTATTGAATTTCATGAAAGTAACACCGCATGAGATTATGTCATTGCATATATGGCATGAGAATATGACTTGACTTAGGTGCTTTGAGATACGTGCTCGCTGTTGCTGCTTTATCTCAATTTATCCGAATGTTGTTTACAATACAACAGACAAAAGGATCTGCCAAAAGTGAAAGCGAATCCTTTGTAAAGGAAATACTCTAAATTTTTTGGGGCCTGAATGGCCGAGTGGCTAACGCTCTGGCGCTCGGTACCACAGGTTTCGGGTTAGAGTCCCGGCGGTGCCATGGATGTGTGTAGTGGTTCGGAATCCCCTTTAAACCGTATTTCCCGGTCCCAATAGGATTGTTGAGCGTTGCGGGGGCATTGTTACTCTGCGTCCGTGGCTTATCTTCAAGTTACACGCGCCCCTGGGTAATGCAAAGTGAGTAACGTCTGTGCAGCGCTTGCCTTAAGGTATCCAAGACCAAGCTGTCTAAGTGTTTGTCGGCTGCATTAGGGAAACACCCCCTCTAAATTTTTGACTTCATTGCAAATTCAATTTTAAAAGAAAAGAGTCGTTGTACGTGCTTTCGACGACCAAAAGAGAATAAATAAGATGGAATTGCTAGGATATACCTTTGTTCGAAAACTCGACAAAAGAAGAAGAAGTCTATCAGAAGGTATAATACTAAATGACTGAATTCCTGAGTATATTTATCGTCTATCCACTGTTCCGTTGATTTTAGCTGTGCTTTCTTTTTTAATACGCTTTTATTAGCTTCACCTGTATGTATGTTTGTATGTAACTGACTCTTTGGGCTCGATTTTGGGACTGATGGCGCCATCTACTGGCGAATCAGTCAACTGATCAAAACCTACCTATTTTGTATAATCTTAATTTCTTTTGTTTTATTTTACTTTTTATCTTAAAATTCTCATTTTAACTTTAACCTTTTTATTTTTGGGCATCTTCAACGGACTCTTAATTGTACCGATAGCTTTAGCTTTTTCTCGATCTCCTGCTTTAATTGTTCTCAAGCAGATGTTTTTCTAAATTTTAAATTCATTTATTTATTTTTAATTATTTCTATTTATTAATTTAAGAAACTACAATTTATGCTAATGTTTTAATTAATTTAAGATGTGGAGGTTTTGTGATTCTTAAAACCACCAAGGAACTCTGTAACCGGTACGCCCGTTGCCCAGCTGTCTTTCACCCCGGGTAGAAATTCAGTAATATCCGCGATCGAATTGCGCTCTTCCTATTGGCCGAAAATTTCGGTGGCTAAAAAGAGATGGATCTCAAAGGCATAGGAGTGCGATCATGTCGAATTGCGCTCTTCCTATTGGCCGAAAATTTCGGTGGGTAAAATAAATTATAGTTTAAAAAAAAAAAAAAAAAAAAAAAAAAAAACACGCTTTTAGAGTTCATCAGACTAAAAAGTAAAAAATAAATTAATAGTTTAAAAAAACTAAAAAATACGCTTTTAGAGTTAATCAATCTAAAAAGTAAAAAATAATTGTTAACATAAGAATAAAATGTCACTGTTCTAAAAGCGTGGGGTGCTCGATATCAATCGCTATAATGTTTCACTAGTTTCATTCCGAAATGCAGAGTTAGTTTAAAAATGTCATACAAAGCACCCCCACGCTTTTAGAACAGTGACATTTATTTTCTCGTCGTCATTTTATTCTTATGTTAACAATTATTTTTTACTTTTTAGATTGATTAACTCTAAAAGCGTATTTTTTTAGTTTTTTTTTTAATTTTGTTGAAATACGAGATCTTCCGGTGGTATCCAAGCTTGCGAATAGGGCATGAAATTCGTATGGGGAGGTGAGCATAAGTTTCAAAAGCAGAAATGGACGAATCGATTACTTCTTAAGGGTGGTGGAACGAAGCCCAATTACACGGAATAAAAAACACGGGGAAAAATATCGTGAAAATAATTTTCTCACCTACTACGTTACTTTGTTTGAATCCGGCCGAATTTGATAATTTTTCACATACTCTGTCGTCGAACTATAATTAAATGTTGCAGATAAGAACTTAAATTGATGGAAAATAATGACTATTTTGTAATTCTTATTGGCGTTTCTAATATGCCTGAGTGTATCAATGTTCTTACAATAGTGAGAATTTGCTTTGTAACTAAAGGAACAAAATATATAGTCCGATCACGGATCGCGTGGAAAGGTAATCGCCCGTTTTAACGACGGAGATGGGCGAATCGATTACTTGATAGGGGTGTTAGTCGGATATTCATGGTGAAAAAGTATAATAGCTAGTATGGATTTTCAATTAGTTTTTTTTTTAAATATCATTTAATCTACAATTTTAATGATTAAAAGTTTAAATTCTCTTTTTTTCCAATTAAAATCCCACCTGAATGACTTCCCCACCTTTAGTACGCATCTTTTTGAATCATTCCGACTTGGTCGTTCTGTATCTAAAAAAAAACTCGTAATTTCGTTCACTCTAAAAAAATCTGTAATTTGGATCTGTCCATCTTTGCCATAATTTCACAAATAATATGTTTGTTTTTTTAAATCATTATTTATGTCACATTTGGATTTAATATATTTATTTATTCTATTAATATTGCTTGCATATTTTTCCTATTCTATTTAATTCTGTAAGAGATTTATAGATGACGTAACTGGTGTGTAATAATATAACAAATCTGGCATTTTAAAATTTAAGCGCACTAGGTAAAAAATATCTAATAAATATATTATGCTAGTTATTTTTCTACATTTTTTTAAATACCAACTTTGTAAAATTAATGAAAGAAAATTAGTCGATATAAATGAAATTATGGGTTAAGAGATATAGTTAAAAATATTACACTTTAGACAATTTTATTTAAAAAAAAAAAAAAAAAAAAAAAGAAAAAAATACAATCTTGAAAATAATGATTTGTTTATTTTGTGTCTAAAATTTTAACAATATTATGTACCATTTTGATTCCTTTTTTTATTTTTAATTCCGATGCACCAACTATGATTAGCAATATATGTGTTTTATTATATTTAAGATGGTATGAAAATTTATATATTTTTTTGATAAAAAATAATGCACGGTATATTAAAAACTAAAAAAAAAAAAAAAAAAAAAAAAATTAAAATTTTCAAATTAAAGCCAGTTGTGGTATCAAAAAATAAAACTAGTTTTAATTAAATAACCAAATCAAGGAAATTATTTTAAAACCAACAGACTCCACGTTATATGCAATAAAACATTTTTTTTTTTTTTTTTGATAAATTTTATTAGGAATAATTATTCAGAGTAACGTTTGTAAGAAGAAAAAAAATATTTAGAAAGCAAAATAGAAATAGCTGTATAATGATAATAAAGAACACAGTCACTTAAATAATTATCACACCTCCAGATAATTCCATGGTACATAATAATATTTTTTATTTAATGAAAAAAAATAAACAGTGATAATTGTTTTGAGATTTTCGTCTACACACAATACAGAAATAGTAAATTCCTCCATGTACACAAGCATTTTGAAACTACTTAAAAATCTATTGCAGAAAATATTTCTTTCATTAAAAAACATAAGTAATTAATAAGAATTCTTTTGCGTATTTTAGGCAAAATTAATTAAAATTCTTTCCAAACATTATTTTCATATCTCTAATAACGTTTGTACCACCGGCAATTGAGTTTTTGCATGCCGTACTTTGGACGTCCGTTAGTTTTTCTCCCTAGCGCGCATGCTCATAGGAAATTGCGCATGCGTATGTTTCCTATGAGCATGCGCGCTAGGAGAAAAGCTAACGGACGTCCAAAGTACGGCATCAAAAACTCTAATATTTCACAAATGTGGTTTAATGCACACATCATCCCAATTTTAAAGCCAAAACAAAGATAGCACTTTCATTACTTTCAACCAACCAAAATTTGTTAATTACTTGTTTGTTAATTGCCTAAGTTTTAAAAGCAGAAACGGACGAATCAATTTCTGCTTAAGGGTGGCGGTCAGACATACGCAATGCAATTTTGAAAGATTTTTTTCTTTTCATTTACGGAAATATATCATTAAAACAAACGAAACAAAGTGCAAATATTCGAACCCAATTACACGGAATAAAAACCATGAAAATAGCGTTCATAGTTTTCTTCTGTGTAATTGGAAAAGCACCCTGTTATTTTGTTTGAATCCGAATGAGTTTTGCCAATTTTTCACATACTCGGTCGTCGAATTACATTGAAGTGTTGCAGATGAAAACTTAACAGGTGGGCTGAAAAGTTCATAGGCTGGCACATAGATGGCGCTACTAGTATTAAATCCATATGATTTTTAGTTAGCCCTAACCTTCAAAAGAAACGTGTATAAATTTGACAGCTTCTGCACTATTAGTATGTGAGTTATAGCATTTTTAGTGAAGCAACTTTTGTTAGTTTGAAAAAATGGATAAAAAGGAATTTCGTGTGTCAATAAAGCATTGCTTTTTTGGCGAAAAAAAAATACTATTGAAGCCAAGGCTTGGCTTGATAAACATTATTCGGACTTTGCACCAGGAAAATCAACCGTAGAGAAGTGGTTTGATAAATTTAAACGAGGCGAAATGAGTACCGAGGACGGTGGGCGCCCCAAAGAGGCTGTTACCGACGAAAACATCAAAAAGTCCTCAAAATAATTTCTGATAACCGTAAAGTGAAGTTGATTACGATAGCTGAGACCCTAAAGATATCAAAGAAACTTGTTGGACATATCGTGAATGAATATTTGGATATGCGAAAGCTCCGTTCAAAGTGGGTACCGCGCGAGCTCACAATCGACCGAAAACAACGAATTGATGATTCTAATCAGTGTTTGGAGCTGTTCAATCGTAATAAACCCGCATTTTTGCATAAATATGTGACAATGGGTGAAACATGGTTCTATCATTTCACACCGAAGTCCAATCGACAGTCAGCCGAGTGGACTGCACGTGATGAACACTAAAAATGCTATAAATCACATACTAATAGTGCAACAGCTGTCAAATTTATACACGTGTTTTTAGAAGGTTAGGGCTAACTAAATATCATATGGATTTAATACTAGTAGCGCCATCTATATGTCAGCCCACTTGTTATATAGTCAGACCACGGATCGCGTGGAGTGGTATTCAACAATTTTTAGTGACTGAAGTTGATGAAACGATTACTGGATAGGGGTACTAGAAATATTTATGGTGGAAAAAGAAAAATAGTTATTGTGGAATTTTTTTTTTTTTTTCAATATCGTGTAATCTAAATTTTTATTGATTAAAAGTTAAAAATTATCTTTATTCCAGATAAAATCCCTCCTAAATGAAAACGCAAATGCCTCAAAAAAACAACTCCAATTTTTTTAAATAATACATTTACCATGAATAAATATAGTATACGTAGAATATAAAATCAAATACATGTAAAAAAAAAAAAGATTTGGATATGTGCATCCATGGCCTATGTCTCAAATATGTTTTTTTTTTTAAATATTTAATGTTTAACATTTATTAATTTAGCTCGCATATTTTTCATATTCTATTCAATTCTGTATAAGATTAATAGATGGCATATTCGTGTATAATAATATGGCAAGTCTGACATTTTAAAAATTTTACTCACTAGATCAAAAATATTTAATAAATATATCTTGCTAGATATTTTTCTACATTTTTTTTTAAATATTTACTTTGTAAAATTAACGAAAACAAACTAGTCAATATAAATGTTTCGTAATTTTAATCGTTAGTAATTATTTATCAAATAGATTATGTGATAAAATAAATGTGAATTATAATTTGATGCTTTTTATTTTTGTTTTATTTTATTTATTAATTTTTTTTTTTTTAAAAATAAATTTGTTTATATAATTTCCATTTCAAACTGTCAAAAAAAATAAACATTCTGCAAAAATCTCGCAATTCTTTGTTAATGAAGTTTGAACATAAACTATTAATTTAACAATAAAACAATGGATTAATTTTTCAGGAGTGGAAAACCAAAAATGATTTTTGTAGCAACTTCGTAGCAAGGCAAATGAATATTTGTAGCATTGAACTTTCAGTGGCTTCGTAGCAGTGGCAATTTACATTTTTGTAGTAACTTCCTCTCATCTCAGTGGTTTCATAGCAGTATATTTTTACATTAGCAGTTCTTCAGATTTCAAAGCATATATTAATTTTATATCATTTCGCAATCGTATGATTGATATGAAATAAAATTACATGATTTGTACCGCAAGTGAATTAAATTCAATCATTATGTATGATATTCGAAAATTCAATATGAAACTAATTTATTGATGTATTCTTTAGAAGAAAATTAGAATTAGAATCGAATGTTAAAAATTTTAATGCTTAGGTAATAAAATAATTTTTTATTTAATTTATTACCTAAGCAATTTAATTTATTTTTAGGTAATAATTTAATTTTTTATTTTCCTATGCAATGAGGGAAATACATTCCTCATTGCATAGGACACATTTCAATAATGGATGTAATTATTAAAATTTCTTGTATTTTTAACAGCTAACAATTTTCTTTATCCTTCTTGCAACTTCGAATATTTTGGAATTCATAGCAATGAGTATTTTTAATGGAAATATTGTAACAATGTTTAATGGATTTCATATAAAAATATGATTATTAAATTATTTAATAGAAAAATATATAAAATTTGTTATTTAATTAAAATACGAATCATTTTAAATAATTTGAAGAAAAAAATGCTTATGTATTTACAATAAGTTATTTCTATTTGTATAAGCAAAATAGTGTTTTTTAATTGTAAAATTAAATCTAAAATAACATGTATCAAATTTTAGAAAAAAAAAGAAGAAAAAAACCCAATATCTCATGCACAAGGAGAATGAATAATAATTACGTATAGATAAATGTCATAAATATGTTTTTATATATTATTTAAAAATCTTATTTTCAAGAATTTTAATATTTCTAGATATAACATAGATGTAGATTTTCTGAAGAACAAAAATGTGTTTAAGAAATTCAATTCAAGTAATAAATGGAATATAAAAAATTGCTATAATACTTCAAACAAAAGATTACAACTAATTTTCAAATTATTCTATAATTTGGATATTACTCAACAAGATAATAAATAAAAAAGGGATAGATAAAACATATTTGTAGAGAAAAGATTAAAAAATTTTTGGAAATTAAAAAAATTATACTTGATGTTGAATAATTTACAAATGTAAAGTATTAATAAAATTAGGAATTAATTTAAATTTAATATATATACTATTTAAAACAGTTACTGTTGAAACGTATAGTAATATACGTTAACAAGCAAATTATTTATCCTATTTGTTCGTACACAAAACAATAGAAGGCGCAACAATATCGTCTCCAATCATTTGGAAAAAAATTTCGCCCTACAACAAATGTCCACATAATTAATAATTCCTATCGCCAGCAAAAACGTCATAAAAACGAACTCTTATAAAATTGATTAATTTTTACTCATTCAAATAATGATCTTAGAAAATAAGTTCATTCATGTTAGGCTATTTTTCTTAGGTCCTAAATCAAAATAAAATAAATATCTCATATTTGGCAAGAAATGCTAAACTTGCCGTTTTTTAGCAGAATGTAGCAAGGCATGAATTTTGGGGCAGATTTTCCACACTGATTATTAGACATGTGTGCTATAAAAATGAGGTAAATAAAAAATTGTCTGGATTTTCCAGAAAAAAGATTTTTAATAAAAATATGAAATAAGGAGAAACTATACAAACAATTGCAATTATAACTTTCATGTGACCATTATATTGGGTTTTTTAAAGACACATGGCAGAATATTTTTATGGTGCGTTTAGTAGCACTTTATGGATCATAGATATTATATTCTTTTATTTTTTTTTTACATTTTATTTATAACATCAGGTTACAACAGTAAAATAGCTAAGAGGAACTTTTAAGTTAGTCACATTTATAAGACATGTAAACTGATGAAATATTTTTGCAACTCATTATTTTTCAACTTTGTTTTGAAAATAGTTAATAAATTCTCAAAGACTTTAAAAAAAAAAAAAAAAATTTTTTTTTATTTAAAAAAGGAATCTAATTAACATGAAAGGTAATCATTATTTATTTATCAGTATTACTCATGTTTGCATGATCAATGCCAATATATAGGACATCTCAAGGAGAAAAACTTTATTGGAAACTGCCTGTTTTATAATTATTTGAAAGAAGTCATTATCTGTCTTTTATAATTATATTTTATTTTAGCTTTAATACAAATGGCTTGAAATGTATAACCTTCCCTAAAGAATCCCTGAATTATATAAGGATAACATCGTATATAAAATAAATATTAGAACAAACATGGTTCAATTATTTTGATCAAATCGGAAATAGTAAAATATGATTAATTACATATATTAGCATATTAGCCGACATGGCTTGACCATAATGCATTTTTAAAATATATTGGATGAAAGAATCAAAATTTGAAATGGAAAAAAAAAAAAGAATTCATCTATATCTTTTTATAATTGTCATCATGTGTAATCTTCATTTTTAAATATAATTATAATAAAAAATTATAAACTTTTATTTATGTCATTTAAGCAATTAGCAGGGATGGAAAACCAAAAAATGATTTTTGTAACAGTTTTCAGTTCTTTGGTAACAGGGGCAATTTAAATTTTTATAGTAGCTTTTCTCTCTCTCAGTGGTTTTCTAGCAGTATAGTTTTGCATGAATGGTTCTTCAGATTTAAAAGCATATACTAATTATTTTATATTATTTAGCAATCGCATGATTGATATGAAATAAAATCACTTGATTTATACCGCGATTGAATTATGCGATCATTTTGTATTATATTTATACTTAAATATATAGTTTGTGAAAATTAACAAAAACAAACTAGTCTATATAAATAGAATTACAGACTAAGAGATATTATGGGCTAAGAAAATTATTACACTTGAGATAATTTTATTTAAAAACAACAACAAATGAAAAAAACAAAATGCAGTCTAGAAAATAATGATTTTTTTTTTTTTATGTCTGAAATTTTACTAATATTTTTTTACCATTATATCTTTATTATTTTTTAATTCCGATTAACCTACTATGAAAAGCAGTATATATGTTTTTATTATATTTAGGGTTAAAAGGTATAAATATGTTTATGTTACTTTTTCTTCAAATAATGCACGATATATTAAATTAGATTAAATTATTCTAAATTAAAACATGTTAACAGAATTTTAAAAAAACCAGATATAATTAAATAATCAAATCAAGCAAAATTTATTTATTTTAAAACTTAGAGACCCCACACTACATAAATTTTTACTTTGATAAATTTCATTAGGAAAAAATATTCTGAATAACGTTTTATAATAATAATAACAGATCACAATAATTAATAACTGCCCATTTAAAATTTTCTTGAATAAAATAAATCAACATAGAAATTAACAAACATTTCATTTTTAAGAGTAGTTATGAACATACTTCAATAAATATCATTAAAAACACAAATTTCATCGAATTGAACATATGTTACAGATTAACTTGTTTGGGCTGCTAAAGTTTTGATGTTTCACTATTTAGACAGCAAACTCAAAACATAAAATGTGCCCATAAAAAAAACAGAAATGAGTATTTTTATAAAGAGAAGTCACCAAAAGATCGTGACTTTTTCAGATATCTACAAGATAGGTTTTATGAATAGCTTATATAAAAGGAATCATATCAACAACCATAAGCAACTTTGCTATTTTCTCTTAAATAAAAATAAAACTCACAATTAAATCTATAAATAAAATTCACTTTATTTAGGAACAGTATTAGTTATTAAAGAAAAATCCTCTACTCGATAAGTTTCAGAAATTTTTATTAGTATTCTTGCTAAGAAAAAAAAATATCTTGAATTATATTACAATACATTAATATTTTAACATTTAAAAATACTAATCTATAAACTAATAAAATAAATAACTAAAGAGATTTTCTAAAACACTTACTCACAAGCTAAATTACAAATTGCAGAACAGCAGTTGAAGTTAACACTAGTCTAGTGGCTCAATTCTATTAATTCTAGTTAGGCGCCAACCGTTAAAACCAAGAGGCTTTGGGGAGAGGAATTGTGCACAGTGAAACATTTGAAACCACTAATCGGCGCTATCAGCTCTTAGGGAAAAGGAATTTTCCCTTCAACTTGTAGGAAGATTGTCCCCGGATGCATGATGCTGTCATTTTCTTTTAATTACTATTTCGACATTTACTCTGAACCGTCATTGTGCTGCAGTTTTTTTAATATCTGAATTGATATTATTTGATATCATTTTCTTTTATTTTTTTATAATTTAATAGTTAATTAGCGTTTTACGGAATAATTTTTTTTTACATATTTAATTACTGTATTCTTAATTGTTCTACTTTGCATCGCCATTTTCTCGATAGCATCATAGTGCTGCAGTTTTTTACAATAAGTTCTTAATTTATATTATATATTTCATGTAATTTACTTTATTTTATTAGAATTTATTATTTAATTAGCATTTTAGTGATTATCTTCTTTTTTTTTTTTTTTACAGATTTAATTGCTGTTTTATAATTGTTTTGAAGAAGGCTGATTCTAGACTTTTTTTTAAATATTTTCGTTATTTTATTTTTAGTAGTTCAATTGTTGTATACATTGCAATATAATAATTAATCCCTTTTTTAATTTACAGGCTTTGTTTTGATTGAAAAAAAATTTCATAGCAGGAGCATAGCTGGCTAAGCCCTAAAGTTCTTTTATAAAGGTAGAAAATTTCCTCAAATAATTGTATATTAATTTTTTAATTATTTGATAGTGATTGATAATGTATTTAAATGGTTCCTTATACATGAGTAATTTAATTTCATAAACATTTAATTTATTAATCTGCTTGAAATCTAAATGGGTTCATTGCCTAATAATAATAATAATTATTATTTTTCTACTTATTTCATAGATTACTGTTGGAATAAGAAAATTTTCTAATTACTCTTTTGTTAATTAGTTTCCTTAGTTTTATAAATTTATGCCAAAATAAATTGGTGCTCTTTATTACACATCTGTCGATTTTGAAGAAAACTGATTCTATACTATTTTTAGATATTTTATCTTAGCAGCTCAATTGCTTTATACTTTGCAATATAATAACTAATCCCCTTTTTTTTTAATTTGCAGGCTTTGTTTGGATTGAAAATAAAAGAAATGGATAATTCTTGCCAATCAGTTTGCAGTGAATGCAATATGAAGTTTGCACGTAGTTACTGTTTACGAAAGCCATATGGAAACATTCCATAATTTATCCAGTCCAAAATCTACTAAATCATTGATGTGTTCAGAATGCAAGCAAGGATTTGGTGCACTGTTAATACTGGAGAATCATCTACAAAGTATTCATACAACGAAGGAGACTTAATTCTTTGATACAATGGAAGAATTTACACCATGGAAAGACAAAGTTGAGAAGGAGAATGTAAGTTCGTATGCAAAAAAAAATGGAAGCAAAAGAGATAGAAATGGTATCAAAAGAACTTATCTTTAAGAACTTTCACGTGCCATAGAAGTAGCTATTTCAACTGTAGAGTCGAAGAAAAAAGAAATAAAAAAAAACTCTAGGAGTAATAAAATAAATGCAGCACGTCCTTCAATAATTCTACTATCTGAGCAAGGTAACAAATTCAGTGTTGAATTCACAAAGACCCATATTGTTCACACTCAAGACTTTGGTAGATTGCAGTTGACGAAAAAAGAAAGGAAATTGCTCAGAAATTATCCCAGAGTATACCCATGGAAACAATTTTAGATGATATTCGAAATTCTGTATATGATAAATTTGAAAGAGTGCATTTGATAACACGCATGATATGCATAACATCAAAGAAGAATTTAATATTAATGCAAATGGGGTTATGCATATTAATGACAAATTAGTGTAAACAAAGGGGTAGAGAATTGTAGCAACAGTGAAGATTATCCTATATTACTATATAAAGACCAAAAATACTATAAATGAGGCTTTATATCCTGGGATGAAAAAGGAAAACTTTCTTCTGGTCATAATCAATTCTTCGCAAAAAGAGATGATGAGGTCTTATGGAAATGATGTTATTTGCCTAGATTTTACACATGGCATAAAATCATATGGATTTTAATTAGCAACTGTTTTAGTCTTGGATGATAAAAGAGAAGGATTTCTGGCAGTTTTCATTATAAGTAATCTTCAAGATTCTGTTCCTTTGACGACTGCATTTGAAGCTGTTAAAGAACAGGTGGCAGTGAATCCTGAAGTTTTGATGTCAGACGACACAAAATCGTTCTATAATGCATGGAAATCAATATTTGGGGAACCTAATAAACGACTATTGTGTGCCTGGCATGTCAATCGTAGCTGGCGGAGAAAAATTGGCAAATTGAATATTCCTATAGAACAGCAAATTGAAATCTATAAAGTTTTGTAGTGTTTGTTAAGTGATACTGATGAAGATGCATTTGAAATAGTGATGAGTGAGTGAAGCGCTGAGACCTTTTGAAGAAAATGATTTGTTAAAAGAGTTTGGAATGTACTTCAAAGATAATTACAGTAAAAGTGCAAAAATATGGGCAAACTGCTATAGGAAATGGAGAGGAATAAATACGAACATGTTTCTGGAGAGCATGCACAAAATAATAAAATACATTTATCTTCAAGGGAAAAAAAGGAAAAGGCTGGATAAAACTTATTTTGCCTAATGAAATTCGTGAGGGATAAAGTGTTTAATAGACTGCTACGCATTGAAAAAGGAAAGTTGTCAAAAAAAAAGTAATTTACGAAAAAGACATGCAATGAGTAATATAATTGCATCCACCAGCATTCAAAATAATGAAAAGGAGTGGGTCATAAATTCTTCTTCGAGAAAAGGGGAAACATATCTTGTGACTAAGCAAAGAGCTATGTGCTTTACTATGTACAGATTGTGGCTACTGTTTGCACAATTTCACATGCACATGTATAGACAATGCGATTCAGGGGAATATGTGCAAGCACATACATTTCGTTTGAGCTAATTATCTGAAGAAAAATATGGCCTCTAATGTTTCAGAAGAATCAAGTTTAATAATCTGTATTGTAAAAATATGGAGGAAAAAAAGAAATCCTTGTTGATAATTTGAAAGCAATGAACAGAACTCTTCCTGATAGTATAAGGGTACAAGTATTGGGGAGATGTCGAAATTGGATCAACTTGAAATTACAGCCAATTATACAAATTACAGCCAATTGACCAATTACAGCAGAATTATATAACTTCACACATGGCTTAGAAGCATATATAGACTCTTTTAAAGATAGTGTCCCAACAAGAAGCTTTCAAAATGTTAGCCCAAAAATTGCCCCAAATATAACGTTGAGCAGCAAAGATTTTACACCACACACAAAAAAAAAAAAAAAAAGACAAGAAAAACCCACACAATCGTCTATTTTCAAAAACCAACAGCAGAGGAAGTTCAAAAAATATCTTCAAAAATAATTGTAACTTCTAAACATAATTCTAACAGTAATTCTACTGAAGGTAAGAATTTTGTGTTTGCAGGCTATGTTGTTTGTTTCTGCAATTATACATATGCTTATTTATTAACTACATTATTTTCACCCTTTTACTAATATTAAACTTAGTAATTAAATTTATATTAAAATAATTTAAAAATTTAATTTATACATGTAAAGACAATCTACATCTACAACAGCTGTACTAAATATCACAACTTCCCTCCTATCTGAAAAAGCAAATATCATCCTGTTTTCTAAACCTAGCCAAGATAGGAAATTTCCTTAAAATTATCGGCCCATCAGTCTCCTTAGCTTTGCAGGAAAACTTTATGAAAAACTCTTAATGAAACATATTACTTTTTTTTTCTGCTATAAAAATTCCATAATTCCAACAGAACAATTTGGATTCCGTCAACATCATTCAACTTGTCATCAATAACATCACTGAAGGATATAACTATAAATTTTTCACAGGAGGCGTCTTTGTAGTTGTCAAAAAAAAGCTTTCGATCGATTGTGGCATGACGGACTGATCAACAAAATGATCAAACTTCAATTTCCAACTTGGAACACTTTATCATTACAAATTATCTTAACAATAAAACTTTTCAAGTTCGACTTCAAAATGAATTCTCCACAATCGATCGTATTAGTGCTGGTACACCTCAAGGGAGCGTGCTCAGTCCTACTCTCTACAATATCTTTACCTACAACTTTCCTCAATGCACTAACATTTCCACTTGCCTATTTGCTGACGATTCTGCTGCTCTTGCCCAAGGTGCTTCTATTATTTATGTCATCAAAACTCTACAAAATTTTCTGAATACTCTAGAGGATTGGCTAACTAAATGGCGCATAGTAATTAATGTCTCTAAATCTCAAGCCATCATTTTCCGTAAAAGACACACCAGACAACCATATATTAATCTCGCCCTTTTTTATCAACAATTTGAATGGACAACTAATATTAAATATCTCAGCTTAATCATAGACAATAAACTTACGTTTCGACCTCATATTCAAAAAATCAAAGAAAGATCTCACTCTGCCACTCATCAATAAATTTTCTAAATTAAATTTGTCAAACAAAATTCTTCTCTACAAACAAGTTCTCAGACCTATCCTTACCTACGCAGCCCCAATCTGGGGTCTAGCTGCAAAATCTAACAAAAAAAAACTGTACAAATTATTCAAAACAAACTTCTTCGTATCATCACTGGTGCACCCTGGTTTGTCCGCGACTCTACAATTCATCAAGATTAAAAAATTGATTTTATTGACAACTATATTACAAAATTTTCTAAAAAATTTCTTCAATACCATTGGTACTCACGAAAACCCTCTCATCAAGGCACAAACTATATTTACGCAATTGAATGGAAAAATACAATTATCCTTACTCTACCTCTAAATGGAATCGAAGCCTCAAACCACCATAATTTCCTGTCCACTTATTATTTTTTTTTTTACTTTTGAATAATTTACAATCTTTCTTCCAATATTAATTCGAATTAATTTCCCATTTTTATTCCAATGGCAATGCTTTATTAACACACGAAATTCCTTTTTATCCATTTTTTTTCAAACTAACAAAAGTTGCATCACTAAAAATGCTATAACTCACATACTAATAGCGCAACAGCTGTCAAATTTATACACATGTCGTTTGAAGGTTAGGGCTAACTAAAAATCATATGGATTTAATACTAGTAGCGGAATCTATGTGTCAGCCTACGAACCTTTTAGTCCACTTGTTAGTAGTAGTTACTGTACAAAAATATGTAGTGAATTATTTTATTGATAAAAAATTATTTAACAAATTTTTTATGAAAGTTGCATCAGCATATTTACTGAAAGGGTTGTTGTTGTTGTCGTGTCCCTCATGGAAGGAGGGAGGATATGTACAGCTTCTGTTCTGATGGAGCACCCGTAAGTAGAAGTCTGACTTCTACTCGGTGACACTCTTACGGTCATAGGAGACCGGGACCTACGGTTTAAAGTGGGTTCCGAACCACTACAAACATCCATGGCACCGCCGGGACTCGAACCCGAAACATGTAGCACCGAACGCCAGAGCTCTAGACACTCGGCCATTCAGGCCCACTGAAAGGGTTAAACAAAAATTTTAAATTAGAACAGTTTAATTTCAAACGAAATAGCCATTTATTTGTCAAAATTACCATAAGGACTATAAGTTGTAAATATCTTTTACAACTTTTCAAAAATATTTATAGATCTTGAAATTAAATATGAAATTTATCTGTTATTATCTATCTATCTCTGTTATTGTCTACCAAATGATTACTTTCTAATTCTTTAAAACTGTAAAGCTGAAAAGTATAGGATTTTTTTTAGTTTATTCAGCTTTGGTTTGACATGAATTTAATGATTTATAGTTATTCTTAGATTTTTATGTTGCCAATAAAAAGCACCATTTCATCTGTTTTTATTTTGGTCGTTAAATACGCAGTTTCAAAACATTAACTTTTACCAAGATATTAAATTTCTGTTGTTTTCTTTACCTTGCCGAAAACACAATTGCTGATGAATACATATTTTTTTAATTATGTCTATTTGAAAAATATTTTTTACATTCATATAAAAACTAAATTTCTGTTGTTTTCTTTCCTTGCCGAAAACACAAATTGCTGATGAATACATATTTTTTTATTTATGACTATTTGAAAAATATTTTGTACATTCATATAAAAACTAAATTTCTGTTGTTTTCTTTCCTTGCCGAAAACACAATTGCTGATGAATACATATTCTTTTCAATTATGTCTATTTGAAAAATATTTTTTTTACATTCATATTAAAACTAAATTTCTGTTGTTTTCTTTCCTTGCCGAAAACACAATTGCTGATGAATACAAAAAAATTTTTTTCAATTATGTCTATTAGAAAAATATTTTTTACATTCATATAAAAACTAAATTTCTGTTGTTTTCTTTCCTTGTCGAAAACGAACACAACTGCTGATGAATACATATATTTTTTTAATTATATCTATTTGAAAAAAATTTTTTACATACCTATATAAAACTAAAATTCTGTTGTTTTCTTTACTTATAGTTATTCTCAGATTATGTGTCACCAATAAAAATCATCATTTCATCTGTTTTTATTTTGGCCGTTAAATACACAGTTTCAAAAAAAAAAAAAAAAAAAAAAAAAACGCTTCAATTGCTGATGAATATATCCTTTCTTAATTATGTCTATTTGAAAAAAAAAAAAAAAGGGTTTTTTTTTTTTCTTTTACAGTAAATAGAAAAATCATCTTAAAAATGTCGTGTTAAATTTTTTAGAAAAAAAGAATAAAATCCTGACTTTCGTAAAGGGCTCATTTCCGATTTTTAAAATTTTCTCAGGAGAGGAAACAAAATTTTAAAGCCCGAAATTTTATTTCTGAAATTTTTAACTAATATATTATTATATCATAGTAAATTCAAATGGTTTTTTTTAAAATTATTTTGACTATTAAACTAAAAATGCCAGCTTAAAACATTCTTGTGAAAGTAAGCCCGCAATTCTGTCCTGCTCTGATCGCATTAGAGACTGCATAGCGACAGATTTGATTTGCTTTGGAAGATCTTAAGGACGAATTATTTAGAAATTCAGCTTTACCTCTTAATCTCAAAATATTAATATATCTATCTTATCTTCGTCAGGTACGACGCTTATGCAAGCCCAGTTTGGAGTTCTGTTGCACGTACAAATTTTGAAATTATTCAAAGGCTTGAGAACAAAACTCTCAGAATGTTAACGAATTCACCCTGGTACTTTTGTAATGACGATACACGAGCTCCCTCGATTCCAAGTTTAAGACAATTTGTACACAAAATTTCTACTAAATTCTATAATGATATGCGAAACATCAATAACCCTGTATTAAATATCCCACAAAATTACGATTATCATATTTCTTCCCGCAAACATAGCAAAAGACCTCGCACTGTTCTAAATATTGTAAATTAATTCCCTTATCCAGACGATTTTTCTCCTGCTCTGACTGACTTATCACCCACAACAGTCTAGATGAAAAAAGTTCGCTTTTCTCCTAAGCTATTTTTACTCCTAATTTGACCTTTGCTCATTCTGTTTTTTATTATTATTACATGCAACTGATTTCATCAACATCTACACTTTTGAAATGTTTGTTATTTTCCTTTTATAATTTTATTAAATAAATAATTTTTTTTTTTTTTTTTAAAAAGGGCGTTTAATTATCTATTTTTCTTATTAACTCAAAGAGCATGAGACCACCGTTTTCAACATTTTATAATGAAGGAGCTAGTGGCCGCTACGCGGCCAAGGATCTCCGTATTAATCTACAATAAGAGATATTTAGCAAGCATTGACAGCTCGACCCTGTCAGTGAGTTGAACGTCGAGATCTAGAGAACATTATATTAATTTATCTATTTATATCTCCGTGCGCGATATAAATAGATAAAGTAATATACTGTAGTATAGTTAGTTTTTTATTACTTCTCGTTTCCATATTGATCAAGAGATTTTATATTAGATATTAAATATATTAAATTAACATATTATTAAATATATTAATATACATTACTAAATATATTAGATATATTTCTTGATAAATAGTTTTGCGATTTTTACTCTTATACACTCATGTCCATAAATTAAGGATAATTCAGAATCACACAGAAATTGAACTCTAAAATAAAAATTTCACCTTTAGAATTATCACACACATCTTGAGGAAGACTATGAAAAATTACAGAAAACCACCAGATGGCGCGGATAGTACGTCAAATGACGAGAGTGTAAGAGGGGGTATATAAGGAATGGTGGCAAAGAAGTAAAATTGTTTACAAGCGCTTTAAAAAGCCTTTCAGTGCAATAACCGCATAGTTATGGCACAAAGGAAGCATCTGGATGATTTTTTACGGGTTAGAATTATCGGACGACTGGAATGTGGACGTAGACAGCTGGAAGTATCCGAGGAACTTGGAATAGCCAAGAGTGTCATATCCAGGCTTTGGCAACGATTCCAAGATGATGGTAATGTGAGTAGATGTTACAGCACAGGTCGTCCCCGAGTTACAACGCCGAATGAGGACCGGTCTTTAGCAGTTACTGCCAAAAGAAACAGACGGAGCACAGCATCAGACCGGTCTCGTCAACTCTCTTCAGCTACCGGTACGACAGTTTCAAGGCAGACCGTGTACAGACGCTTAGGTCACATTGGTCTATATGCTCGTAGGCTTGTCAGATGTGTTCCACTTACCGCAACTCGCTGTCGCCTGCGATTAACCTGGAGTAGAGAGCATGCATTGTGGATACCGCAACAGTGGTCTTGTGTGATGTTTTCCGACGAGTCCAGGTTTAGTTCGATTCTCTCGAGTTCCTGATTCTCGCCGGACTTTCATATGGAGGGCGCCAGGTACCCGTTACCACCAAAGAGAACACCATTGAACGACACCGTTACGGTGGTGCAGGATGGCTCGTTTGGGGAGGAATTATTCTTGGTTCCAGAACTGACCTGCATGTTCAGAGTGTAACGATGACAGGCCACATCTATCGGGATGTCATTCTGAAACAACATGTACGTTTGTTTCGGGGGCGCCATGGGTGCTGAATTTCTATTTATGGATGACAACCTCCGTCCTCACCGTGCAAACCTTGTAGACGAATGCCTTCAATTGGAGGATATTTCCCGTATGGATTGGCCAGCATACTATCCAATAGAGCATGTGTGGGATATGATTGGTCGACGAATTGCAGCCCGTCCACCCCCTCCCACCTGTCAACCGGAACTTCTTAGGGCATTGCTTGAGGAGTGGTGTAATATTCCCCAAGATCAGATTGATAATTTGATACTCAGCATGCCTAGGCGTTGTAAGGCCTGTATTGCATCGTCCGGGAGACATACTCCTTATTAACCATTATACTAACCATGTTATACTGTTTTTTGTAAATAGGTTCTTTTTTGAAATTTGCTCCAGGGAGTAAAAATCGCAATTTTTATTAATTATGTCAAACATATAGCATCTTTTTTTTCTTTACCTTTTGTTTAATAAATAGACTTTACAAATAAGTCCCATTTGTTTTGCTTCTGTCTCTTTCTTTGCCTGAACTTCATTATCCTTAATTTATGGACATGAGTGTAAAAACCGATATATCATCAAAGATACACTCATTTCCATAAATTAAGGATAATGAAGTTCAGGCAAAGAAAGAGACAGAAGCAAAACAAATGTGACTAATTTGTAAAGTCTATTTATTAAACAAAGGTAAAGAGCAAAAAGATGCTATTTGTTTGACATAATTAATAAAAATTGCTATTGTTTGACATAATAATTTTTACTCCCTGGAGCAAATTTCAAAAGGAACCTATTTACAAACAACAGTATAACATGGTTAGTATGATGGTTAATATGGAGTATGTCTCCCGGACGATGCAATACAGGCCTTACAACGCCTAGGCATGCTGAGTATCAAATTATCAATCTGATCTTGGGAATATTACACCACTCCTCAAGCAATGCCCTCCGAAGTTCCGGTTGACAGGTGGGAGGGGTGGACGGGCTGCAATTCGTCGGCCAAGCATATCCCACACATGTTCTATTGATTCAAGTCCGGTGAGTATGCTGGGCAATCCATACGGGTGATATCCTCCAATTGAAGGCATTCGTTTGCACTGTGAGGACGGGCGTTGTCATCCATAAACAGAAATTCAGCACCCACGGCGCCCCGAAACAAACGTACATGTTGTTCCAGAATGACAGACCGATAGATGTGGCCTGTCATCGTTACACTCTGAACATGCAGGTCAGTTCTGGAACCAAGAATAATTCCTCCCGAAACGAGCCATCCTGCACCACCGTAATGGTGTCGTTCAATGGTGTACTTCTTGGTGAAAACGGGTACCTGGCGCTCTCCATATGAAAGTCCGGTGAGAATCAGACTGCAAACTAAACCTGGACTCGTCGGAAAACATCACACAAGACCACTGTTGCGGTGTCCACAATGCATGCCCTCTACTCCAGGTTAATCGCAGGCGACAGTGAGTTGCGGAAAGAGGAACACATCTGACAGGCCTACGAGCATATAGATCAATGTGACCTAAGCGTCTGTACACGGTCTGCCTTGAAACTGTCGTACCGGTAGCTGAAGAGAGCTGACGAGACCGGTCTGATGCTGTGCTCCGTCTGTTTCTTTTGGCAGTAACTGCTAAATACCTGTCCTCATTCGGCGTTGTAACTCGGGGGTGACCTGTGCTGTAACATCTACTCACATTACCATCATCTTGGAATCGTTGCCAAATCCTGGAGATGACACTGTGGGCGATTCCAAGTTCCTCGCTTACTTCCAGCTGGGTACGTCCACATTCCAGTCGTCCGATCATTCTACCACGTATAAAATCATCCAAATGCTTCCTTTGTGCCATAACTATGCGGTTATTGCACTGAAATTCTTTAAAGCGCTTGTGAACAATTTTACTACTTTGCCACCATTCCTTATATACCTCTCTCTTACACTCGTCATTGTGATGTACTATACGCGCCATCTGGTGGTGTCCTGTAATTTGCATATTCTTCTTCAAGATGTGTGTGATAATTCTACAGGTGAAATTTTTATTTTAGAGTTCAATTTCTGTGTGATTCTGAATTATCCTTAATTTATGGACATGAGTGTAAATAATAATTAGAATAAAAATACAGAAAAAAAAAGTACGCTTTCACCCAGTGCCATGATCGTGAAATGATAAAAATATCGTAAATACATTGGTGGGACCCAGTGCCAAGAAGAAGTTGTGCTAGAAAAACGAAATTTAGGAGGCAAATCTGAAAGATGAACGTAGTATATTCAACTTTTGCGCTAGAAGATTGCTATGAACACGAGAATCACGCTTGCTTTAAAAAAGCGATGTAAACTTAGTGAGCAATATTTATCTTATGGATTAGACGTTGTAAATTAGATTTGATTCAAGAATACCTTTAAAAGAGAAAAAAGGAGGCAGTGTTAGCATCTTAATGAGTTTGAATGAGGCCTTTTAATAGTGCTAGAAGATGATGGATTTTCTTTTCGCAAAATTACAAAATAAATTTGTTAGGAATGTATCCATTGTGCTTGACTGTTAGCAGCATTGGTCATAAGAAGATACTATTTTTAAAAACTGAACTCCGGAAAAATATGGAGAGAAGAAAAATAAATCTCAGAGGTTTTTTTTTTATCGATTGTTTTATCTCGGTTCTTTATCGACTGAAATTAATGGGGAAGAAAGATCACAATGAGCATTACGCATAAAAATTCTGACACCATACTGTATGCTACAAAGTAAATTGAAGTGTCAATTAGAAATAATTACCATTACATGATTGGTAAACCTCGTGATTTCTTTGCCAGAAAGTTGAAAGAACTGAAGAAGCAAAATTATGAAAATAAATAAATAAAAAGGTTTGCAAGACTGCGTCATTATTAAAAAATAATAAACATTTTACAAGATGGCACATAGGGTTTCGAAATGTAAAAAGCCCCATATCATAATAGTAGAACGTAAACTATCGTTTACTGTAGAAATGGTAAACATCATGGCTGATGTATCTGCTAGAAAACTGTTACCAAAAATGCCTTTATCCAGTAACATAATTAGTCGCAGAATATAATATTGGACCTTAACGATAAATTTATTGAAAAAACTTCAAAGGAATGGAATTTGAATTTCAGCTAGATGAGGCTACGAAAATTTAAAAAAATGATTATTTCATACATGCAAGTTTCATATATGGTGATAATATTGCAGAAGATCTTCTCTTTTGTAAAAATATCACTGTAGTAAATGTAGGCTCAGGACTTGTTCGACATATCTGAAATAATTTGGGTTGGACTAAGTGCGTTCGTGTTTGTACTGATGGAGCCCAATTTTATGTTTGTCTACTATGGATGACTACAGGCACTTATCAGAAGACTTGATGTACTGAGGACCCATTTTATTATTTACTGGGAAGATTCATCAAAACATTTGACTCCTGCACTGAATTAGATCTTAGAATGTGCAGTTAATGTAGTAAATTTTATAAAAACGCACCACTGAAAACAAAGTTTTATTTTCATCTCTTAGATATGATTTATCATTAGAATAAAGCACCAAGAAAAATCTTAATTTAAAAAAGACGCCGCTACTCGATAAAAGTTTGGGCACCATTATTCGTAAAACAATATTTCTAAGCAATAATATTTTTGTAAGTGTTGATGCAACAAAGTTAAGTGTCAGAAAAGTAGCTATTGTTTGATTTAAAAGCGCAGTTGGATCCATGTGTGTACAGTTTGAGCAAATTTTCTATGAGCATCGAGAATGAAAAACAGAGCTCAAAATGTAAAAAAAAAGCTCAGCTAATTTACCTTTGACTGTTCTCTGGATTTAGATTGTTTGTTTGGTTTGTCACTCTACGGTCATCTTGAGCACACTTTAGGCAAAACAGACCGGGACCTACAATTTAAAATGGATTCCGAACCACTCCCAAACATCCATGCCACCGCCAGAATTCGAATCTGAAGCATAGGATATCAAAGGTCAGAGCGCTAGACAAGTTGACCACCAGGCCACTAGAAATTTTTTTTTCTGGAAGATATTGTAAGTTGTTGATTGGGACCTGATGGTCTTGTCTAGCGCTCTGACGCTTGGTGCCACAGGTTTCGGGTACGAGTCCCATTGGTGCCATGTATGTTTGTAGTGGCTCGGAATCCACTTTACACAGTAGGTCCTGTCTAATATGATTGTAGAGTGATGGGCGTAGAGCTAACTACCCTACCTCGTAAAAGATGAAGACATCTCCTCTCTCGAGATTTGTCAATAGGCGGACAGTCTTGGCCAACCATGGGGCGGTTGCACCAATGAAGAAGAAGAGAAAATTGTTGATCGACTAGCGATCATTGTTTTAGGTAAAGACATTGACTATTACTTTCATCAAGAGCAAGAGAAGCAATAGCTACTGCTATTCACGAATCCTAAAGAATTATTGATCAAATATAGTATTTGAGTTTCAATATAACTTCAGTAAACATAGGATTACAAAAGGGAATATGTATACTTATTGAGAAAAAAAGCTGAACAAAGAAATGCTCTTGGTAGCACTCCATTATCACATCCTTCAAAATATGCTTCAGACAGTTATTGAAAATAAATGGATAATAAATTAATGTTACAACAGGGATGTAAAAATTTGTGAAGCTCAATCGACCACAATGATTTTCAGACCTTCATATCTGATGTTTTAATTCATGAAAAAAATCATTAATAGTACACTAGATATCACCGAATTTGAAAAAAAAAAAAAGTGAGAGATCACATGCTCATAATACTGTGGATTGATTCTCTATTTAAATATTAAAAAGAGAATCAATCAATAGGACGGAATCGTTTTCTTTAAACACCTTTTAAAATGAAATTTTTGAAAAACCTAAAAGTTATTTGGAATCTTATTTAGATACATATTTTAGGGATAATAAATTTTAGTATTAAAAATAAAAAAATTAAATTATGCAAAAATTATCCGAGAAGCAATTCAGTTTGTTAAACAGAATTTGGAATAATTTTTTATTGTATGCATAATATAATTTTACTGATTGTAATATGCATACAATCTAAATATAAGCTTTTAATATGCTTTTTTTTTCTTTTTTCAAAATTCTCTGTCATATCTTTTCCAGATTTATATATTTTTGAAAATTGGGGGGGGAATTATACTGTAGCGACACCTATTGATGGAAAATGGAATACAAATTGAACGACTTCTACTTTCACTGTTAACAAAGGGAATTTTCCCGCTAGAATGAAAACAGAACGTAGTAGGTATTACGTAGTTGGCGTTAGAAATTAAATAAAAGATGTTGTAAATGTGAAAATTGATTATCGTCTTTTATTTTGCCGTCTGGATTTTAATAACACTGCGCAACCTTTACAATACCGCCACAATACCTTTAACAGTTCACTTCTGTTGTTGATTAAAAATGATATCTAATTTTTATTCATCATAACGAAATATTCACTGAGAAAGTACCGCTTTCAGTTGATTTTTTTTTGTTCAGAAGAAATATCTTCTTATGGCACAGAATTAAATATCTTCTTATGGCACAGAATTAAATATACGAATTTAATATATATATATATATATACTACAAACGATACGTTGAGAAAACTTTTTAACTTTAAATTCCTCAGTTTCTTTTGCTGTTTTAACCAATAACTTCGCTTAATTTGACTAACCATCTTTTTTAACACCTTGGAAAAATCACGATGCAGGCAAACATATATATGCCTTTTGAAATATCACGAAGAGATTAGGTTACAGTGTTAACCCTTTATGCCACAGAAAATGTACTGAAGTATTTGATATCACTGCCACCTAGATGGTCAGATGATTCACTGGTATCCATTAAAAAGTTATTATAAAAAGAATACTTTAAAAATTAATTAAAACTGAAAATAATGATAAAAATTTCCCATAAGCTAATTACAGAAGATAACTAGTATTTTATTCATAAAATAAATAAATAAATAATAACAATAATTTGTTGGCACATAGTTTCCGAAGGGGGAATGGAATCATTTGTAGAAGGACAAATACATTTCAACGCGTTCATGATGTTATAGTACAATTTGGTGTTCATTATAACCGAACTTAGGATCACTTTATAAGTTCTAATAATTATATTTTTATATATTGTATTTATTTTCATATTTACTGAAGCAAAGATCGGAAATTAAAAAAGTATTTGTGTGTATAATAATATTTTTCTGAATATCATCAAAATATTTTTTGTTTACTAGTCTCTCATCAGGTGAGCATTACAAATGGCTGATTACGAACATTTAATAACATGAGATATTGCTAAAACAATTAATGTTTATTTCTTCAATTAGAATGTTCAGTGTCTCGGACTAATGAAACATCGTTCTCAGTATTTTGTATCCTTATCTTTATAAAAGATCTGGCCAACTAATCTCTGCTTTCGAATGCTCGTTTTCCTAACATATTTTGATTGATTAGCATTTGTTGCATTTGACCTATGTTTTTATATCTTATGTATTTTATTATATTTGTATTGCTAAAAGTACTTTTAGATTGTTTATTTTTGCAAGTATTGGGTTTGGGTTGTATAGTAATTAGTTAGTACAATTTTAGAGTCAATTAATCAATATACATTATTTACATGTTTATAACTGCTATTTTTTCTTCATTGATTGATTTAAGTGTTTAAAGTTATTGTGATAGATAGAACGAAGCACTTTCTATGTGCTTTTATATAATTGCATTGCTTAAATTGTAGTGTAATTGCATTTTAAATTATTCTTAATGTAACTTATTTTTATCATTTTTTAGATGGAAAGCTATTAGAGGGAGATAGCTTTATCAATAGTTTCATGGTTAGTAATAAAATTATTTATTTTATATTAGTGAATAAGAGTTTTTAGAATAAAAAAGTTTAATAAATAAAACAAATACTTCCATTTGTTATTTTTATGGCATTAAATAATGAAAAGGAAAAAAAAAAAAAATGTAAGTTTTCTTTAAATTTACTTATACATTACTATTTTGTATTGAATTTATTTCATTTCTGAAAACTTGCTTGATCTCAAATATTTCTATACTACTATGTTTTTCCTATTATTAGAATTGAATTATTGTTTTTTTTTATAGATGTCTTGAACTATGTATGCAATATATATTTAAAAGTGAAATTCAGTTAATTTACAAAAAAAAATTTTTGCTGTTTTGTATATTTCATATAAATAAAAACTCACGATATTTTCATTTTGTATTGGGTATGTTTTGTTTGATGGCTTTAAATTTTTAAAATACATAAAATGATTCAATGTTTTTAAAAGTTATTCAACATTCAAAATGTTGGAGATCTAAGGTACTGCTGCCCCTCTACCCCCTTTTTTGTGATTTTGGACTTTTTTTTTTTATGGCCTTCAACAATTCCCCTCCCCCCCACCCCCCACTCTTTCCCCACTAGCATTCCTGAAAATTGTACTATGGGAAATTTGGAGAAAAATAACCGCTTTAGATAAAAAATATAAAAATTGTATCTCGTACTTGTATTTCTTTGGCTAATAGAAGTCTGCTAATGCTGATAGTAAAAAAAAAATCTTTGAGAATATTTTATTTTTTAATTTTATTTAAATTCATTTATTGTTAACTTATGATGACCCCCACTCCCCGTAAACCTTGTTTTTTCACTGGGTTTACATATATTTTTATTTATTAATTTTGCAACATTTTTACATATTTTACTAATTTTGAAATTCGGATATTACAAACTAAGAGGATATTGTTGGTATTAAGCCCACTTAATGCATAAAATTAGTTGCATTGTCGTGCTTTTTTAAGTTGGCTCCCACGTTAACACGAAAATTAACTAAAAAAGCAGGATGCATTTTTTAATGAAGTATAGAAAATAGTAATTACTAATAAGTGAACTATTATGAATAAATTACTTATAAATAGAAAGTTATACTTACAAAATATACTTAATTTTCGTCTTCAGACAGTCCACAAGAATTGGCGATTACCAAGTGTCTTTAAAAGCAGTGTCCTTGAGCAAAAGTTTTAAATGGACAATTTTGAACAAGAATACTATGACGTGTCATATCTAGTAATCTCAGATGGTCAAGGTTAGAGAGGCAACCGGAGTTGCTGTAGTTATAGCAATGAATGGAGCCACTTTCGCCCTTTGGCCATTGCTAACTAGAAAGACCCGATACCGTAGAATCCCCCAAAAACTTTCATGTTTAGTTTTTGATTTTACATATTTATCTTTAAAAAAAGCATAAAAAATGGTATTTGGAAAAGGGATTCTTATAATCATGTTCTGTTGTCGATAATTACCATAGTTGTTTTTTTTTTTAATAACAAAAAATTTTTTTTATCTTTTGGAGACTTTTTTCTTGCTTATATTGGAAACACGAAATTCATTTATTTATTTCGCATTTCATTATATCCCATTAATTTTGCTATGAATCCGCATCATCATTTTCAGATGTGAACAAAGAATTAAACAATTTAATACAGTTAATTATATTTTACACACTTGTGTTTGATGAATCGTAATCAATAAATTTCTATTTTTATACCCTTCATTAAGATTTCAACAAGAATGAAGTTTTTATTTTGAAGGTTTATATTGACATAATAAGTTTAAAAACATTACTGCATAAATTCAATGTAATAAAAAATATTTAAATATTGGCTGGGCGATATATCGGCTATCCAGTAAATTATTTTATTATTACTCAATTGTTTTGTTTGTTATATTTTAACTAATTGCTTAGAGAAATTTAAAAACATCTATGTTATTACAACAACTGACATTTTCAATTTAATATCTGATTAATAACATTTAAAACTTCAATTTCCTTAATGTACAAAAGTGATTCTTAGATACTTTTTCAAAAGAAAATTATATAAATAAATATTATGCTTGAAAAAGTTCTAGATAGAAATTAAAAAAATATATATCATGAAAGAAATCTAAAAAAAAAAAAATATCTAAACCTGGAAATGAACAAGTGACACCTAAAAACCCCTTCCCAAAAACAATACCCATAATTTTGTGGGTAACAAGAAAAATAAAAAACTAAAGAGAAGTAATGAATAAACTTATTTTATGGAAATAAAAATAAATTTAATAAGGGTCTACCTTGAACATTAGGATAAATTTCAATGATATATAAAAAGTATTGAAAACTTCAATTTTAAACTATCTAATTTTTAATGGAACTAGTTTACAAAAATTCCGACAATTTGTAATCTTTATGTTTGTGAGAGAAGAGAGATTCCTGGTCAGTATCAAATTATAAACTTGAGTTCGTACTTGCAGATTATAATTAACAAAGCCCAATATATGGCTTTAAATGCTAGTTGAATTGTATTTTAACTCATCCCATTTTGCCTAACAAAAGTCTATACAATGTATTATGATGCTTATAAATATTTCAGAAAAATTTGGCATCTGCATTTATAAGTATATACTCCAAATTTTTTTTTTTTTTTTTTTTTTGTTCATCCTGTGGTCGATAGGCAATAGTAAACAAATAGTATTTTTTTTAGTTTTTAATAATTTTTAATTAATTTTTTAATGGTAATCTGATCTAGAGTATCCCATTGTTTGAAATTACAAATTTCTACTACCATTTTATTTCCTAATGTTCTGTTGGTCAAGACTTGTAATTTTTACATAAACAACTATTTGTTTTGATTGGTTTTGTTGAAAACAAGTTGCTTGTTGAGTGTAATTATAACATTCAAGTCTTGTTGTAATAATAAGATTTTACCTGAAATGCTTTGTAACGAATTAATGTTACTGCATCAAACATGTCAGATTGTCTGCTGAATCCGAGTGAGGATTGCTTCTTTATTCTTTCATTGTCTGAAAATGATAGTCGGATGAATTGTCAATGAAAGTCAGTCATTGAGCAAATATTTTTTATGTTATTCATGTATTGAGTATGTAAGTGTTTATTTGCTGCTTTTTTAGTGTTTGGTGTTACTCAGTTTGTTTCTTAAAATTTATAATAAAAGAATCTTCTGATAGACAAGAATTAAGCTGTTTCATTTTTCTAAGGAAAAAGGTTTCCTACCAATCGAAAATTTGTTTGAACAGTCACAAAATAAAAATGTATTTTGGCGGGCATGATTTAGAAACGTAACATAACATTTTGTAAATGTTCTTTAGATTTCCCTCTAGCAATTGATTTGTAAGAGTAAGGATACACTTTTAAAAGGTGCTGTTTTATTTTAAGTTTTATTATTATATAAAAGTACTATTAACCTTTTCCATATTAAGTGTTTCTAGTTCTTCCTATTAAGTGTTTTAAAGATCTTTTCTGTTGATTTGCACATATCAGACATTAGAGTGAATTCTCTGCCACTTCTTTCATTAAAAATATAACTGCCTTCCATCACCTACAGTTCTTATAAATTATTTTCTTTATTTAGGGTAAAATTATTCTAGTACTATTTAAAATTTTGTTTTCTGCATAATAAAATTTCAGTGTTTATTATCACTCCGACATAAACAGCTGTTAAAATTTTTTATTGAAATGAAGTATGAAGGGAGCCTATAATTTTTATATAGCAATCTATAGTATTCACAACGAAATTAAAAGATTTTGAAACTAATATTCCTTGATTATAAGCAGAAATTATAGTTTGTTAATAGCTTTCATTTCAGTTTCATTTTGTATAATGCAACAGCTTTATAACAATTTCTGTGTACAAATAGTGAATTAATATACATGTACTGTTAATTATTATCAAATTATGGTTAAGCAAGACACATGTTCACATACAGTGGACTTATCAGAAATATAAATTTAATTTAATCCTAATTATGAGGTAAGAATTTAGTTTTGTAAATCTTGCTTAGGCGAGGGGCTTCTAAGCCTAATGAGTATTTCTTAAAATCATCTTTCATTTTGCTTATTTAATAAAACTGTCTTTTTTCATTTTTTAATGCATTTTTTCATTTCAATATTTGTTTACCATTTTTTAAAGTCTATTCTGTTATAAATTTACTTTGTTTTTCACATGCGCATGGTTTTATCTTAATAGTGACTTCAAAATGTTCACTATTTTATTTATTATGGGGATTTCAAAATACTAAAGCATAAACATCTCATTAATGAAATCATTCAATTTTTTATTTTGAAATTTTTTTTAACTGGTCCCGATTTGTATCTATTCTTTTGGATTTTAAAGACTAACATAATTTTTTAAAACTCAAGTGAAATTATAATTAGATTTAGATCTAACAGTTTAAACAATGCCATTGAATCATTTTGTATGCTAGTTGTCAAGTTTAAAATTATAAATGTTGAATAATTTTTCCAACAGTCTTCAAGTTATAGTTTATGCAAGATTAAAAACTAATAAATTATGTCAAAGACGGTTTAATTATTAAACATATCCAATTATTTTTGGAAGTCATCTTCAATATGTTTGATTATATATAAAATGTTGTGTTTGAAAATTTTGCATAATTTTTATAGCAGATTTCCCAATACAACAATTTTTTTCTGGCAATGCTAACTTTTACACAATTGGTGAACTATTGATAAATTTAGGTGCTAGTCTTTTAAAAATAATAGATTCTAAATTAAAAATTCAAGAAAAAAATTTTTTTCAAGGTACGTTTTTTTTTTTTTTTTTAATCTTAAAATTCCACTAGTACTTTTTAAAATCTTTTGAGAAAAAATTTTTTTATTAAGTAATGATTATAATTATCTTTTGTTATTCAAAATTTCACATTATTAATCAGAGTAAATATATGTTCAAAATTGTTTTTTCCATAAGAGATGTAGTTTTGTCTACTACTAGATCAACTATTATACATTTGATCTTTAAAATAGTTAATAATAATAAAAAATTTTTTTTTATTGACAATATTATTATATAATACAATTACACCATAAAATTTCAATTACAAATTTGTAATTGAAATTTTTATGGTGAAAAATAGGAGTACACATTTTTTTTCGAAATGTTTCTTCTGCAATATTATAAAAAGATCTATTTATGCTACAGAATTTTCACCTGTTTATTTTCAATGGAGTGTCAAAATAATTACAAATTTCAATGTATTCAGTGATTGATTATGAAACTATCAATGAGAAATTTCCATTATGTGCATACTATTGTAATTTCCTTAATATCATTGCAAATAAACAATTTATGTTTATAAATTTTTTGTGCTAAATTTGTTTTTATTAGAATGTTCTTTCAAAATGAAGAGGTTCTTTAAAGCTATAGTTTCTTTATAAATTTAAATAAATTATTTTGTTTTATTTTCTAAAATGGAAAATAAAAATTTGGTAAACATATCTTGCAAAGAAGAAACAAAATCTCATTTTTAGTTACTTAAAACTCTTTTAGACTTCATAAAATTTCTATTTTTACAATTATAAAATAGTTTTACTTTTGGCATCATTTTAACTTTTACAAAAGTAAATAAAATTCAAAATCAAAACCAGATATAAAATGAAAAGTTCAGCAACTACGTTATTTTCTTATGATTGTTTTTGACATTCATTTTAACAATGTTATTTGTGTTATGTTATCAAAGTAGTTTCTTAATTTTTTTGCATGAATAGCACTTTTTTGAAATTATTAAATTTATAAAGACGCTTTTGGCTATATATACCTTCCTTTAGAGTAAAACTTAATAGGCTATATGCACTTAGTGGTCCTTACCATTTCATTGTAAATATGTCTTAGTTTTCCTTTTTTTTGTATTATGCACATGTAACTAAAATTTTATGGTATAGAATATCCCTCCCTTGAAATTTGACATTATTTCCTGCTTTTCATCAGCTTTTTCGTAGCATATTTATGGAGGTTATACAATTAGGTAAATATTATATTACGAAAGGTGATATGACTTTCTGTTTCGTTCAATGCTATCAAGTTTAATAACCAAACCACTTTGCTAGGACAAAAGGAATAACAAGTTTCTACGCATCTGGCCAACTAATAATCAATCCAGTTTGGTAAGGGTTAATCTGTTGCCTTGCTTTTGTGTTCTTAGATTGAATATACAGTCAGCGGTTGCTTCATGGTTTTTATGCATGCTAACGTATTTGTGTGTGGTGTTTGCACTCTGCACTTTTCTTGCTTCGGCCATTTTAACCATTTTGTGTGCTTGATATCACTTTTTATTTTTTGGTTTTAATCTGTTTTTTCAAAACTTTTTTCTACCTTTGACTTTTTAGAACTTGGCATTATAATGTGTTGAAAAGAATTTCTTTAAAAACAAAATCACTAATTTAAGAATCGTTTCTGAAAATACTTTATAGATAAGTTGAAATATATCCTGAAGTGTTGCTATTTTTATCGTGTGCATGCTGTACTTTATGGTATATTTTTGGATTTGCCACATATATAAGAATTTTGTGTGAGAATGCAAGATTTTTCATAATTATTATTAAGTGAAATTGTATTCTTTCATTGTAAAAGTAATTACTTCATGAGGTTTTATTTATCTTTGAATATAATATTTGTAATGCTTTTTATAAACTTCTGTTCTTAAATATAAAAATAATTTGATAAATTTTTAAATTATTGTAATTGCAATAAATAGCATACAAATTAGTCTGACTTTATTTACAAAAGAATTTAAAATAACAGCAATTGTTATGTACTATTGAGTGTTATCCATTGATGACGACAGGATTTTTTAATATTTATTTATATGATACCTAAGCATTCTCTTGAAATCGGTGAAATGTTAACTTGAAATTTTTCTTGGGGAAAAATAAGTATTGATTTAAAAATAAAAATGGATTAGAGACTTTAAATGGCCACATTGATAATGTGCTTATTAAATTATGTGCTTAATTTCTTTTATACTGTTTAGATAATTAATATTTATTAGAAAATATTTTAAAATCCCTTTTTTTCTCCATTTGAAAGCTTAGCACTGTTTTTGCATGTATTTTAATTTCAACGTAATATATTTTCAAGGATGAAGTAACAGCCTTTTTCTTTGGCTGTTTTTATTGGTAAGTAAAATATTGCCTAAAATTATATTAGAATATAGTGTACGATAGTAGACTAGGGTGTTTCAATGCATGCCTGCAAAATATAATATATACCTAACCATTAAATCACTTCTAAAATTCAAATGTTTTTCACCACTGGGGTAATTTTTTGGCCATGATTGATCATATTACATTTTTACCATGCTATTTATAATCGATCAACTTCAGCAAAGAAATGTTATGGGAAGTAGCATATACGGGAACTTGGCGAGTTAAAAATTTGATATTAAAAAAAAAAGAAATTAGGAAAATTTGTATATATGTATCTAAACAGAAGTGCCAACTATTATGGATTCTCCATAGTTACTATAAAAAAAAATAATAAATTTGAATTGTTAACAAATATAATAGAAACTTCGTGGCTTATTTAGTGAAATTTAAGAAAATAAGGCAATTGTTTTAAAAAAATTTCCTTCACAACTTGCACAATTAAAATATTTCTATTGATTTAAAAATAGCTCTAACCTTTCTCAAAAAACAATAAATTTTATCCAACTTTTAGAACTAATTATAATTTTTATTTAATAATGCTTAAGAATAAATATATTGTCAGTGTGTAAGGTCTTTACGTAAAGAGAATAGAATATAGGGAAAAGTTAAGTATTTGATTATAAATTTTTATGAAGTTTTATGCACTTAAATGCTTATATTGTCATTTTAAAATATGTTGCAACATTATGTATTTTAAAAATTATATTTTTCTATGCTCTGTCTAATTTGCTATAAATATTCTCAGCACACACTTTGGTGTCTTAAATTATCTCTATTTTAATGTAAGCTTTTCTGATTTTTTTTTTAAATTGTTACATTACTGATAATATAAAATTACAGCTACAATTGGCAATGATGTGAAATTTTTGATGATTAATTATCAAGCTGATGGGAAATATTTGATAATGTTTGGTATTTTTATTAGCACTGGGATACTATGATTATTTTTGTATTAAAGGGAAAGCTGAATTCTGAAACATTTCGAATATGGACTTAAGCGAAAAGGACATTTTTGCTTTGTTTGTTCCTAAGTTCAAACTATTCATATTAAATCTTTTGGGCTCCATTGCGTTGTTGGTTAGCAAGTATCAAAAGGAGAAGCAAGATATTTATTTTGATGTTAATGAGAATAGATATAAAAAAAAAAATCAGCAATAAATATGCTTACTCATTACAGATCATAGCGAATATTTGTGTATATTTCGAAAGTAATCATATTACAGATTACTTAAGTACAATATTTTTTAGGACTCCTGATCAAAGAATGGTGGTCATTTAAATTGAAGGGGAGTAATTGCCGTTTAAATCTATCTACTACCGACAAGTATCAAAAACTTGGGAAAAATATGCGAGATATTATTTTAAAAGTCCTGTTTGTGTGGTTGGCATCTCTGTATATACATATTACCTCATTATTATTATTATTAACAAAAAAATAACATATTTATATTTAATATTATTGTTAAGTTATCAATTAAATATTAAGTTTTATGCTAGGAAGTGTATTATATTTGACTTACACTCTGTCTTTAATGGTTTAAACTTGATTTCACATTGTATTCAGAATGATACAAAAAATATGTCAAATTGATGCACAAATATTGTCTCAGATTGATTTACACAAATATGTCAAATTCTTCATTTGATTCTCAGATTATTTTTTTCTGTTATGGATGCTTTTATCTCTTATTAAATATTTTTGATCATTGTATACTATTTGCATATTATAAATATTTGTTTTTCAAAGTTTTTTTTATCTTTGCATGGGTTTTCAATTTTTGCAATATTTTTTGAAATTAATATTCATTGTGTGTGTGTGGGTAATTTGTACTTAAAAAGTTTCTTCAATATAATAATTTTTTGTGAATTTTTAAATTCTTCTTTACAATTCACAAGTTTTCATTTTGAAGAATTTTTCAAATGCATTTCTTTCTTTTTAGTGGTTTGCTCTGCATGTATTTCCACTTCTTTAATGCTGAAAAATGTATCGTTCAATTGATTTATCAATATTTATAAGTGAAATAACTTTTGACTTAAAATTTATGGCAAATTAAAATTTATCTAAAATACAAAGTTGCATTTCAAACATCTTTTTCTCAGATTTTTAAATAAAAAGTTATTAATATTGCATATATTTTATTTTGATATATTTACTAACTGCCTTCACAGTTATCTTTCTGATAATTGTTATCTTTCTGATAATTATCATATTTAATTACTATCTCATTACTGTTTTTATTTTTACTATTCCTAGTTACTATTTTGTATCATGATCTAATTTAATTATTTCTTTTTAACAGATGAAATTTGAAATAGTAAGATCTTTTTCACTTTTGTTTTTCACTAGCTTACCAAATATAAAAGCTTTATTTTTACTAAAAAAATTTTTTCAAAATTATATTACAGAATCTATTGCATGAATACTACAGACCATATTTTTCACTAATTGTGACAAATAGATTTTGTTCTAATAATATTTATTTAGTATAATTTCAATTTTTATAGTATGTTAACATTTTTTTGATAAAGTCCAGTATGTGCAAATTTTAAATTAAGTATTGTGTGCATTTAAAATATTTTTCCGATTGAAGCATGAGTTGTTTTCCACAATTCAAGAGTAGCTTTTTGCTTGCATTTTATTTTATGTATCTTTTATGATTGCTTGTACTTTATTAACAGGGGAGAAATACATCAGTAGTCATTTTGCACTTTGGCTAAGTAGTTATTATAGGGTATGTTTATATTGAATTATTTTTGAAACTTTGTGTAACTAATTTTTCATTTCATATCTAACCCTTATGTTTGTTTTTTTTTTCATTTCTTGTATTGTAATATCTTCAGTGTATAAACTACAATTTGTATCTTTTGTTTTTCTCAAAAAATGTTTAATTACAATATAATTATTTCAGGGTGTTAAACTTGTATTTAGTTCAAAATTTTTATGTGAAAATCTGAAATAAGTTCATTTAAAAATTAAATAAATTATTTCTGATAACAGCGATTGAATATTTTTGCAAGATTTGCATTTCAAGGCATCGAGAGTTAAGTTATTGGTGTATATAAGAGTCATTGTTGTTAAATCAGTGATGCACTACACTTTTGTAAACAATTTTTTTTTGCTGTCTGCAATTAAGTACTATCTAAAATCACTAATGTCCGAGATTTGTTATTAGATTAGCATTGTGATTATTTTCAGGTGATAGTGTATGACCATTTATTTTTAGGTAAACATATTTTTGCAACTCTTGCTTTTCATTCAAATGTAATTTTACTGTTGCAGATTATAGCTATATAGTCTTTATATATGTAAATCTAAAAGTTGTATTATATTATATATTAAATAATGTAATCCAAATTGTAATAAAGCAATAAGTTTCAACTCTTTTAAAGAATTCATGTTCTTTTTTATGGCAATTTCCCCCCTTAAATTTTTGTGTTTGTTGAAACATTTTTGGTATTAAAAATGTTCTTTTTTTTCTATGCTTGAAAAAATATTGAGAAAATATATTCCATGAATTTATATCATTGAATATATTTAATAAAAACTGTAATTATGAACTTTTATGGAGGAATTTATCATTTACATGTATATTTGAATATATTTATGCAGTTTAACACCCTTTAATTTATTTTCAATATTCTTGTATTTTGTATTTGTGGTGCTTCACTTTTCTGTCAATTCATATATATGCACTGATATTGAATATTTTCCTGTTATTAAAATATTTTTATAATTTTAAAATTTCTCATCTTTGTTAATTATTTCTTTTGTTATTTTTAAAGTATTGTAAGCATGAAAATTTCTTCTTTCAAAAATTTAATTTTCTCTGACCTAAAAACAGATTTTAAGTAAGTTTTATCTTTCAGTTTTCCCAGTGAAATTAATAAAAGCTGTGCCCAAGATGTCGTTCCCCCCAGGACCTCCATTACCAATACATGGTATTCCTCCTATGCCACCAATGATGCCTCCACCTTATCCTGTCCCACCAATGGGTTAGTTAAATTATCTTTATTAATATTTGTTTTTTTACAACCTTTTTAAATTATCTCAACCTTATGTTAATCAATCCTAAATTAAATATTTTTATGTGATTAAATTGCATTTCATTTTTCAATGTTTATATTTTTAATGTATTGTGTAAAATAAATTTATTTTTAATGCATTAAATAATAGATATGTTACAACACAATTAAAAATTGTGTTGAAGGTTAACAGTGATATATATTATGAACATTTTTAGAGACTTTTTTTTTTAATAATCCTTGGTTCCTATAAATTATATAATATTTATTTAAAACAATTAAAAATTATTCTGTATATAAAAGACTTCCACTAATTTTTTTATTATATATTATACTATTGATTTTTCATGTACTGGACAGATTTTCTGTTCATTCAATTTCATTTATAAAATTTTTTATCTGTGCAGTGCATTTATCAAATATTTGTTTTTAGAACATGTTATATTTGTATAATTTAATTATGTATATATTGTCCTTATGTCTCAATTGTGGTAGATAAATTTAAACATATTTTTTAAGTTAAAAAAATGATCATTATTTCTGTCTATTATAACACTCAGGTTTGACTATTACATATAATTTGTAAAATATTTTTCACAAAAATTTAAGATAAAAATTAAATATGCAATTTTTTTAAATATAATATGTGGAACTTCTGTCTGAGAGAAATGACTAGTTTTTTTCTTTCTTTTAATAAAAGAAACATTTATGGAAAGCCAGGGTTGATGAAAGTATTTTTGTTTTTCTGAAATTAGGCAATATGTGACACTTATATACTAATGTCTGTAAATAGACAAATATTTCAGAATGAAGGTAATGTAACAAATAATTACAAGTTATCTCTGAAAGACCAAATTAGTTGATTTATAATGATTAAAGTTTTTTTAAATCCTACTTAGTAAGGTAAGGTCATAATTGTGAAAGAGAATGTTAGAATTTATTCCTCTCTGAATGGAATGTTTAAAAGTTTTTAAAATGCTCAAAAAAATTTCACTTCTTATATTAAAATAATTCTTGGATTAAAAACTTTATTTTCATTGAATAATTTCGGTAAATACTTTTTTTCCTATAGTTCTGATAAATAGACTTTTGAATGCATGTTTTTATGTTGTATTATGACATCAAAATGCTAATTTAGATATAAACTACAGGTTAAAAAATTTAAGAATTTTATTTGTACATATGTTAAAAAGAAAACAAGCTAAGACTTGAATCTGTAGAATGGCACACTGCTACGATGTCTTTTTCATTAGGAAAGTTGCATGCTATTACAAATTATTGACAAGAAAGTAATAGTATTATTTTTTTTTTTAATTTTTGCAGGTTAACTTATTATAAATTTAAACAAAGTATATCAGAATGTAATTTTTAAATGTATATAAAAATCATCTCTTATAAATAAAGGTTAATTAAACCTTTTGTTTTTAATAATGTATAAAAAATAGCTTTATATACTCTTTTAATGTGCAATTGTTTATATGTAAGTTTTTTTATTTTTCATAAATAATTGATCAGGTACTTTTTTATACAATAAGCATTTCTTATTTGAATATCAATAACTGAGAATCATCTTTACTAGGTTTATGATCCCAATGACTGAGCATGATGCATGCACCCGGTAAGTTAAATTATTTTTTTTTTTTTTTTTTTTAATATTAACCTTAATATGTTTTATTTAACTTTTATTAATTTTTTTCTTCTTTCGAAAGTTTTTGTGTTTTTAGAAATAAGATAATGAATGTTGTTTAATTTTCTGTTGTAAATTAGCTAATTATGTGTTATAATATATTAGAATGTCTTGAGCAATGAGAAAAATAGTAGCTATCAAAAAGTTTTTGTGCTTAAAAATATCATTTGATTTTTATATTTATTAAGAATCTATTACACTTATATTGTTAAATTTTTATATGTATTAGAAATGTAATTTAATCTTTTCCAGTAATAAATTGAAGTAAAAAAATGATAAATTATTTTCTTTGTTTTTATTTTAATGTAGTTTAATTTTGGATTTTATCTAAATTGAATAAATGTAAAGAGAAGTGTTTTTAAATTATTTATTTTTGATATATATAGTCATTTATCAAATTCAAAAAATAATTCCTGTAGGAAGTAGGTTTGTTTATTTTTTTATTTTCCCACTGTAGATGATGGCTGCTCTTCCCATGTCTTTAAGTGGACCTATCCAAATGCCTCAGCATCATCAAATGAAGATGAAAAAACTTAATATGCATTCAACTTTTAAAAAACAAGAGTAGATATTTACCATTTTGATGAATAATTAATTTTTCTTCATTAGATATCTTTTTATTTTCACCATGACATTTAAAGAATATTTATAATAAATGCATTTTATTTTGTATCTACAGCTGTATATTTTATAATGGAAGTTTTTAAATTTGAAAATATATTTTTGTAATTCTAATGAAAGTCATTTTGACTAAGAATTTTCATTGATTAATTTTCATGAATTTTTGTTTAATTTCTTTTAATGCTATAAATTTATTTTAAAAATATATATAAAAACTTTTAATGCAAGAAAGGGGGAAATTTTTATTGTTGTCTTAGTTCTAACATTTTTTCTTATATACTTGTCTTTTAAATTATTTATTCAATTTAGCAATTTCTACTCGGTTTTTAAATTCATGTATAGCAATTTTTTCTTAGCTTTTTTTTTTTGTATTTCATAATTAATACATAATTAATTTATTGGCTAACAATATAAAACTGTTAATTACTCAGGGGGTAATTGTGTTCTAAAAATTTGAAGCCCCAAAATTTAAAAATTTTTTTTTTTTTTTAACTATTTAAAATTCATCATTTCTGAAAATTTTCCCTTTCTTGAAAAAATATGCTTAAAAAGTCATGATTCTTTCTAGTTATTAGTAAAAATGTAAAATATTAGGCAATCAAATTATGTAAAAAAAAAAATCATATTTGAAATGAAGAAACAACCTTATTTTGCACCTTCATATTCCAAAAGTATACCTTAAATTGCTTGTTATAATACATGTATAACTTTAAAAAATAAATAAAATATGTGGTAAATCTGATATATATCAATTTAAAGATGAAAATATTCCATAGGTTCCAACTTGAAACTCTTGACAAATTCATATTGCAGTTGTGCTGGGGATAATTTGTTTCACATATAGTTTCAAGAAATTTGATGGTTAGTTCAGAAAATTTCATTAGCACACATTGTCACACCTAAGACAACACTCTACATTATAAATACTTACATTCCCCCACCCCCTTCCTACAAATTAAAAAAAATAAAGTTACCCTTATGTATTTTTATTCAATGTCCCAGTAAGGTGATAATGTTAAAGATAACAACGAAGAATTAATGCAAATGGAGAAATTGATAAAATCATTACTAGTCTGAGACCAACTGACCCTAGAAAACAAAATGAAGCTTTTCATAATGTAGAAATTTCTTACTAATTAAGTTGTCTTTAAACTTGCTACTGTACAGGCAGCTTTGTAGTGATTGGAAGTGTTATGGCTAGAGTATAATATCATCCTGTAATAAACTACAGTAACATCCATTAGCTAAATAAATTTATATTCAAATACAGCAAGATATAAAGATTTATTCTAAATAAATTTAAGTTTTGTAAGATTAGATTTTCTGAGGATAACTTTTATCATTCCGATCTCTGTACATTTGTGTATGTATTTCTCAGTATTTGATGTGAATATTTGAACTTGAAGATTATTTACTTTGTGATAATTTATTTTATTTATGTATTTAGACATGTTGTTTATTTATTTACTTTGCTGTTGTGTTTTTCATTTTATTTGTCTTTGTTTAGAATAATGTAGAACATGAAATTCCTAAAGGTCCTCCCGTAACAGTTTTTGTTGGTAATATTACAGAAAGAGCATCTGATAATCTAATCCGTCAAATATTACAGGTATGTTTATTATTTTTATTGGAATATTAGGACAATAGTAAATTATAATTTTATAAATAATATTTTTAAATTATTTTCTTATAAATATCAATTTTCTTATAGAGATGTGGAATTGTTTTGAATTGGAAGCGAGTTCAAGGTGCTAATGGAAAATTACAAGGCAAGTATAATTATTGATTGTAAAATAAAATATTCCAAACATAGGAAGAGCATCAAAATCGTAATAGAAATAGATGACTATTCAATCTAACATTCAGTGCACTGATGGCTGCTGCATGCATTATAACTATGTCACTTTATGACTTTTACTTAATTTATTTATTTGAAGTATATTTTCACAAACCAATTAAACATGTCATAGCAGTAAGTAAAAATCATGCCATATGTAGGAAAAATGTTTTAAAGATGTTGGGCAAAAGAAAATGTTTACCATGAAATAAAAACTAATTTGTAATAGATATCTTTTCTTTGTTTACAATGGACATGAGTTTTTAAAATTTTTGCTTAAAAGAAATGAGTTGTTTTTGCATTATACCTGGTTTTATAAAATTTTCTCTTAGCTATTGATATTTTAAGGAATATTTCAGGTGTGCAATGTTGAGTTTTCCCCCTAAATCTTAAATTCTTATTTCACTTTGGTTCTTGTTTTTATTTCAAAAATTATAAAAAATATTAAGTTCTGCATCTTATTTAAGAAATAGTCCCATACAATAATTATTGTAATGTGAAAAAAATATGTTTATTTATATTATAATATTCCATTAGAACAGAATGGTTTGACTAAACATTCTTTGGGTCTATTACATTTTCTACAGTTTTGACTTTTGTTTGAAATTAAATTTGCATTTGCTTTAAATTTCTTTCATCTACTTTTGCCGCTTTATGTTTTAAATTTTGTTGATAAATTTCACATTAGCTATAATTGATATATACATTTAATTCAAGATTAATTTAACCGAATACACCAATAAAAAAAAAAAATGCATGATGTACTCAATGTTATATTATTTTCAAAGTGAAATAGTTTAATGAAATTTAATTTAAATTTTAAGGGTTGTCTAAAATATAATAAATACTATAAGGACTCCATTTATTATAAATGTTCTAAAGTGCCTTTCAAAAATGCAAGAAAATCCATTTTATCAAAACAGAATGGTACTATTAAATGTAAAATAATTTTAAGGTTGTTAAAACAATATTTGAAATTTTTTTTTTTTTTCAAGTAGACTTGTATAGAAAATGAACAAATTATTAAAAGTGAAATAATGCTTACTCTGCATTTCCCTGAAGATAATATTCTATTTGATAGCATTGATCATATAGTGAAAGTTTGAAAAGTATCATTTCTTGACAGCAAAATTGTTAAACAATTATCAATGGACTGAACAAAGCTTTCTTGTATGATTAAGGATGGAATAGCTTTTTGTGAAATTGCATGTACTTTTACTGAGATATAAGAAACAAAATTTTTCATTAGTAATTATTGAAAACATAGACATATTAACAGTATTTTGATGTAAACAAACAAGGTTTTATGGACAACGTTTGAATAGAGTTGTTGTGAACTGGAAACTGATGTTGCCTTGTATGATGCCGTAAAATCTTTGTTAAATAAAGATTATATTAAACATTTCACTGATTGTTATCAAGGAATGTGTTTTGTCATTTGCTTCATATAGCAATCATGCTGCCAGCGCTTTATCAAACATTTTTAAAAAAGTAACTATATTTTTAATTCAGCTGTAAAAAAAACATGACTTCACTTTTATTCAAAAAGCAGCTAAAAAAAAAAAAAAAAAAAAAAAAAAATACAACTCCACAAAATCTTCAAACCATTTCAAATAAGATGACTCTCGCAGAATAACAATATTTCAACTGCATTGAATCAATATTAAAAAGTGGATTCTGAACCACTACAAACATCCATGGAACATGAAAGGTGGTATCAAGTGCCAGAGTACTTGCCACTCGATCATTTTGGGAACATTGAAAAAGGGTGATTAATGCTTCTTACATTTATTGATTTCCTGCATTAAAGTCTGTGTGCTATGTATTTATTTTTAAAAACTATAGTAGTCTTAATAAATTTGTTTGTTATGATTAATGATATATGTTAAGAATCGATACAATTTTATATTTAAGTTTCAAAATTAGGCAGCATAATACAAATTTTTTTGAACTGATTAAAATGAAAACTTTTTTAAGCCATCAGCATTTTTGTTGTTTCTAATATTTTATATTTTATGAAAGTTGTTTTTAAATTTTTTTTTGATTTGTCTATTGAAATAATTCAATAAAGTTTTAATTTCATGTTTATAGTTTTTTTAAAAAATTCATTGTGTGTTTTAGCTTTTGGATTTTGCGAATATGGAGATCCTGAATCTGCATTAAGAGCTATGAGACTTTTACATGATTATGAACTTGGAGATAAGAAACTTGTGGTATGAATTTTATCATTTTGTTTTATTTATAAATCTGTTTAGTGGTTTGAGTGATACTAATTGGTTATTTTAATTTAGGTAAAAGTAGATGGAAAGACAAAAGAAAAGTTAGATGAATACAAAGCAAATAAGTTATCTAAAACACAAGAAGAAGAGGAAAAAGAAAAAGAAAAAAATGATAAAGATAGCAATAAGGAAGAAGGAGAGACTAGTGATGATGCTTTAGATGAACAAACAAAACAAAGAGATGCATCTGTAACAACTAGCCTTCAACATCTAGTAAATGCACATTCAATTGAGCTGTCAAAACCACTAGAAGATAAAATCAACAAAGGTATACCATTGTATTTAACACTTCAATTTTTCTGTGCACTTTCTTTTTTTTTCTAATCTGTATAATAACTACATTAAGATTTCCAGCTGTACTATCTTGATAAATTTTTTAATATAATTGTTGCATTTTTGATAATGAATATTTTTAAAGGCATTATTAGTTTTTAAAATGTGTACAAGTCCTAAATTATTAATAGATACTTAAATTGTCTTTTGGATTTTTTTGTCATAAACCTTTCTAAAATTAAATAACTCTGGACTTTTTTTTTTTTTACATTTAAAAACTAGTATCTATGACTTTTAAAATTTAAACTAAAAAAAAAACATGCCATATTAATTAATACCATGCCATGCCTACTTATAAACATTACTAAATTTTAGGCAAAGTATTATTTTAATTCTCTCAAATGTTTTTGATGCAATTTTATAATATCCTAAAAAGAATGTAAAATCTATAAAATAATTCCATCATGATGGATATCATTTATGTTTATTTTTCCAATCTTTCTTAAGTCTTCCTTAATGAATTCACGCTTAAAATTTATAATTTGTAATATGTTTGTGTTAAAAGGATATATTTGATATATATACATAAAAGAAGCAAAAATGTTTAAAGATCTGACAGAGACAGCTAAGAAACAAAGACTATCCTGCATAAACAAATACATAATTCTTTTATTAAAAGATTTTGCTATTTTCTCTTGCTGAAAAAAATAAAAGTATGGCATTGTTTTATTTGGCTCAATGAATAAATGTTCAAAATGGATTTAAAAAATGAAATGGTAAAATTAGAAATGAAAATTGATTTAACTATATCTTAATCATTACAAACTTTATTCCAATAGCTTGAAATGTATTTAATTTTGAGAAATTTGTTTTTAGGTACTTCTTCTCCAATCACTACTAATGCTACGGAAAAGACTCAAAATTCCGAAAACAGTCCAAAGCCTAGAATTGATTTTGAGAAATTAAAAAAAAAAAAATGTATGTATTCTTCAGATTTATATTAATGTATAAATTGTAGATATTGATATCTTTTACTTTTAGAATTTCATTGAAATCATAATACATAAGCTTTTTTAATTAGAGATCATTTAGAGTTACAATGAGAGGTTTCCAAATGTGGTGTCACTGATTTGACTCAAACTTATAATACATGTTATGTCATGATTAGAATGCTAACTACTTATAGTAGGACCTATGTCTTCATAATGTTTGAGAAAATCAGGTTTAGAAGCATGTTTTTTATACCTTTAGTTAAACTAATTTTAGTTATTATAACAGCAGGAACAATGAGGTGGCCGATTCCTATTCCAGAATGAAGTTTTATCATTTTTGTTCCTTATTTATAAGTATTATAACAAAATTAATAAATATTTTTGTGTTCTTTAACTGTCACAAAACATTAAATCTCTTTATTGACATCTGTTTAGAAGAAAATTTATTTATGTCAGAAAAATATTGTTAACTTCGAGGATTCTATATGTGTTTAATACAAAACTTTGGTTATGAAGTTTATTTTTAAAATGTATTGCAGAAAAAATTAAACACAAGTTATAATTATTATTTATTATTCATAGAATTATCTAATTTTTAACTATTATAAGTTATGAGATCAGCGCTGGAACCAAAGTAATACTAACATAAAAACAGGAGTATCTAGAATAGCTTATGAATATCGAATTTTAATAAGTACAGAGATATTGTTTTCCACTTTAAACCAAATAAAATAACTTTAAAAAGTTGTCTTTCTGGTTCTGTTAAAAACACTACCAATAAAAAAATTTTGTATTTAAATAAAAAGGAGTATAATGTAAAATTAGATACATTTATAATGTTATACACAAATGCAATGTAATTTTTTAGTGTTTAAATGATAAAAAAAAGTAATAAAAGAAAGACTTGATAATAATTACCTGAAAACTTTAAGAAATGCGTCATTTTTAAATTTATTATGGGTTTTTTATGTATTGTATATATATATGATACCAAATATAAACCTATCAAAACATCTGAATACAAAATAATCCGTATGTCATCCAGGAGAGAAGTGTAAATGAATGTATGAAAGGATTCACTTGACTTTGAACACAATTGGCTACAAAAATAGCTCCCTATAACTGGAGTTTCAATTTACTTACTGGTTATAAATTTATTAGCATTTTTATTTCTGTCAAATGTTATTTTTCCTTATGCATTTTTGTTATTGTATTTTATTAATTTTAAATTATTCATTTTCTGCAATTTAAAAAATAAAAATTAATACAGAATTCTCAAAAATCAAACATTTTTCTCTAAATTGATGTCAATAAAGATATTTTAATGTCTTGTGATAAATGAATTAATAAGTAATTTAATATACTTTTCATCTAATTTTTTCCTATATAACTTACAAGTGAATATAGAGAATTAGAATTTTAAAAAAAAACCTGCATTCGGATATAGAACTTTCAATCTGTTAACCACATATTTCTCGACTAAGCTACTCCCTCACTGGCAGTGGGTTGTAATTTAATGTATTCGAATCCTTCAATATTTTGAAACTTTATTTTCTTGAACATTATTGTGAGGTTGATCATATTGCTTTGGAAAGTTAACCTGCTAATCATGATCTGCACTGATATAAATTTAAAACAATTCAATGTACAGTTAATGATTTTTTCTTGTTATATTGATTTGCATGAGACTTAAATACATGATACCAAAATAGAGATTTAAATCAATTGATTAAATTTTGCAATGTTTTTTAATTATTAAAATTTTTCAAATGACACACAAGTTGTTATGAAGTTTGAGTAATAAAAGTTAAGGTATATTCTAGTTGTTATAAATTTAGTACTCCTCTATTCAAGTTTTATTGTTACTCCATCTCTTAAAAATTATAAATAATACTTATATTAAAATCTAGATTTTTTTTTGTCAGTTGATTTCTGCCAAGAAAAGTTTACTTATGTTACTAATTAGTTTTTTTTAAGTTAACATTTAATCAAATCATTAAATTAGAGGAAATGGTTTGTTTGGGTGTTTCTTATTTAAATTGTTTGTTTTTATGAACCTTTCTTTTAAAATTATTAGTGATTACATAATGCCAATTTAATTTTGCCAGTTTTTTTAATTTAATTGCCAGTGATAATTTTCTTTAAAAACTTTTCTAGTTTAGATTTAACTTCTATTTTATTTTGAAATAAAGCATTATTAAGCTTTTAGTAAATTTTGTAAATATTTTAATGTGAACTGTATTTTTAAAATATTTTAGGAACTTGATGAAATGGATCTAGAAGAAGATAAAAAGTCATTGATACATCGAGAAATTGATAAGTTTCGTGACACATATAAGGTAGCTTATCTTGAGTAATTTAATAGTTTATTTTCTATCGTTTTATTAAATATTAGTTCATCTATTTTATTTTTAAAATCTTCTAAAATTAAACTATTTTGCAAGAAGTTTCTTAAATTATGCAGCTATGCTGGTTCTACAGTTGTTTAAAATTAACTTTATTACATAAGATTTTTTTTTTATTTTGTAATTTTTATACAAAATACAATATTTGGAAATTTTTAAAAACTGAGTTTTGAGAGCAGGTCTGATTTTTTTCTTAGGAAAATGATAAGGGAATATCAACGTAAATTCTTTTTAAGCATGCATCTAAACATCTTTAGATAGCAGTAATTTACTTAAATAAATTTAAAAATATTTTTGCACAGAAAATTGGTCGTTTATGGTACATTTTGCATGTTTTAATGTGTGAATGTGCAAATGATTGGTGCTAGTGGATACAGCTTAAGTTTTATAATTCCCCAAATAATAGGAGTAAGCCTTGTTGATGTTAAACAAGCTACTACACGCCACTAAATGGGCTGTGCAGTTTAATTTTGTCTAGCAGTTGGTGAGTAAATTATAATATATGTTGTTGACACTACTTGTTTGACTTCCCTATGAAAACAAAAAAATATATATAAACTTTTTACGCTTATTGAAGTTTTTTTGTTTGTAGCTTTAAATTGAGTAGCATTTGGTAAGTTTATGTGCAACACAAATTAGTTTCGTGCTTCAAAGGTTTTAAATAAACAGAATATTAATGTGATTCACAATATTATTTTTCCTTTCTATTTGCTGTTTATTACGATTTGTAGCATGAGCTTTGCATTGTGTTTTTATTTATAATTTTTGTGTTTTTAATTAAAACAAAATCCTTTTATATTTTAATATATATATGTTCTTTTTGCTTATCTGTGAAACCTATTGTTATTGTTTATTGATAAAGTAATTACATGCTTTGTGAAGTTTATTCATTTATAAAATTGAACATTTTGTAAAACTTGTTATTTTAATTGAATTTTTCCTTATATTGTTTTAAGTTGATTGGATGTTTGCATATTTTTAATTTTTCTTATAAAATATGTTGCTGCTCAGTTTATTAATACGAGATTGCGAATTTATATTCGGTAGGATTTAAAAGATTTTATATCTATTGAATTATGCCATGCCATTTATTAATTTATGATGAAATTGTAATACTATTCATTAACAAAGGAGAAATTATCTTACCTTAGATAATTCAGAGATTTTAGATACAATTTAGTATATTTATTTATGTTTTGTATTTTACATTCCAAAATTGTGATATTTTTGACATCTTCATGTTGATTTAATTTAAAAAAAAATCAATTTTTTTTTTAATGATTAATATATTTGATTTGCTAATTTCAACCAAATCATTTTTATCATAGTTATCAATTGATGCAAATTTTTGCACTTGCACATGAATTACAATTTCTTAAAATAATCTAAATTGAAGTAAATATTTCAGTTCTACCAAGTCAATCATCTAATAATTGTTGAAGAAACTTTTCTTCCAAACTTTTTTTTTTTTTTTTTTTTTAGAATTCCTTTGTTCTTCATTAAAGTAAGAACTTTCATTTCATAAAAAAATATTTCAATTATTATATAAACAGATAAGCAGGTTCGAATTTAGTATCTTTAAGGTAAGTACGAGTTATAATAAAAAAAAAAAAAAATATATATATATATATATATATATAGATATTTTAAAATTATTCTGTTCTTCATTAAAATTAGAGCTTCTTTCAAAAACAAATAAAATTCTTTCCCTTTTTTTCATTTTTATGATTCGTTTTTTCCTATTTTCATTTTTATTGTTTTTTTATGAAAATATTTTTTAATGTAAAAATTTAAAGAAATTCATGACGCAAGGATCTTAAAAAAGGTATAGTTAGATACAATGTGATGTACTTCTATTTATTTTATATTCTTTCATCTAGGTACTCATTTTGAAAAAAAGTCCTTGCATATCTAATAAATTATTAAAATTATTTGTTGTTATTGGTCAAATTGATAAACTTTAATAGAAACATTTGTGTACATCTTTAATGTTCTCTGATAATGATTTAAAAGTAAAAGTAAAAATAAAAATAACAATTTTTTCTTTTTAAAGTTATGGCAAAATATTTTAAATATATTTTTGTTTAATTCTTCCCTGTCTTATTTATTGTTCATATTACTGTTAAATTTCTTATCAATAAGTACTTGGGTTTGGTGTTTCTTTCGATAATGGGGATTTTAAATTTTTTTTAAAAGTGTAGAATTTTGAATGGTTAAATTTCAGTATTTTGCCTTTTTGGCAGGTGGTGCTGTTTTAAGGTTTATCTGTAATTGAAAATAATTGTTGATAATTTCGTTTATTCTATGTGAAAAATTAATCTGCTTCATAATTTATTCTTCATATTTAAACTTATTTTTGCTATTATCAGAAATTTGACAGTAAGCAATCGATTTAATATTCCATAAACTGACAGTTTGTTTGTTCATCCATTACACCTGAAACATTTTTGACATTTAATTTACATAAATCTCTGATTTTTAAAATACATCTTTATTATTCTTAAAGTTATTGAACATTTGGAACTTGTGGATTAAAAAAATACAGGCCATAATTAAAAATTATTTTATTTGACATTTGAAACACAACCACTGTATTGAGTTTCCAGCTAACCTATTGGAGTGAAGAAAGTTCTCCAAAGAAGAACCTGCCAACTACCACAACTACTACTATCGGATAATCAGAATCTGTTTTGCAAGTTATATTTTGCTGTTATTTTAGTATTCTAATTATTAAGTCTTAGAATTTCCAAATTGATATATTGATCAAAAATAATTATTTTTTACAAATTTTGTTGTGCTTAAAATGTAAAGCATTTTGAAATAATCTAATAACTTTTGTCTATGGAAATTCTAATGACTCTATATAAAATATGATTAATAATTTGTTTATAAGTTTTTTATTTGCATGTTTTATTAATACGTATGCTTGAGTTTGTATGAAAATTAGAAAGGAAATTAATTGTATGTTATAAAAAATCTTTTTAGGGATCTGATCTTTTAAAGAAATTTTGAACTTTTATACACCGAGAGAAAAAATATATTAAATATACTTAAATTATTAAACATACAATATAAATATATATACTTAAATTATTAAACATACAATATAAATATATATACTTAAATTATTAAACATACAATAATGTTTAAAATAAGTACAATTTAAACATATACATAAGATATATTTTTAAATAATTCAAAAATTCTTTTAATAGTTAAATTTATTGAAATCTAAATGGAAATGTCATTTGTATAAATGGATTGATTGTAAGATAAAAATAAATAAAAATTACTTCCTTCTAAGTATAAAGATCTGCTCTCTATAGATAATGACTTCATTTTTTAGATTAGTTTAAGTATGATTGCTTTATTAGATATGTTAATTTAATCAAACACTGAAATCTAAATATTAGAAAAAAAAAGTTAATTGAAATATAACTGTAAAATATTTAATTATATATAATTAATAAAATAGATACTACATACTAAAAATTAAGGACTGTAGCTAAAAGTGATTTAAAAATGAATCCATAATTCCTGTTTAATACATTAATTAAATTATATTCATTTAAGTTTTTATCAATTAGTATCCGACAAATGACATTTATATTTCTGCTGGACATTAACAAAGTAATAAACCTAAATGTAAATATAAAGTTCTTAATATTCCTAATGATCAAAACAATTCCATAAATACTTTTAACGTTATATAATTTTATAACAAAACATTGTTATTTTTAATTCTAATTTAAATATAGGGAAATAAAATGATTTTTTAATGTGTAATATCTATAACATGTAACACTCAACATTTGAAAATTTGATAAAAATCAATGTTTCAAAATGCATAGATAATTAAAAATCTTCAAAAAACTATCTGTAGATCTGTGAAAGTTTCTTTTATCCATGGCTATAATAAAGGTACCTGATTTCAATTTAATGTAGCATCCTCTTATGAGTTTCCATTTACTTTATGCTAATTGAGTTTTCATTCATATTTCATTGTAGCTTTTCCCATCTCAAGTTCCATATACACTTATAATTTTTACTAAAATCATCACGTTGGATTAGTATTCATCTTATATTCTTCAAATTGGTAAATGTTTCTGTACTTTTTAAAAAATTTGTGCAAGTTCATTCATTTGATTTTTTAATGATATCAGTCTTTTTGAGTTTCTCCATCATTATTGAACTATTATGTCTGTGCTCTGATGAAATATATTTCACAGCGTATCCAGAATAAAACTAATACATCCTTGACTGTGGATGGGATTGTTACTGCTATTGCTGATTGACTTGGTAACCTTTTTATTTGCTGAAATTGCCATTTCAAAGGGCATTTTTATTTTAATGTGTATATTTATTTAGTTCTCTAAATCAAAAATCTTGTGTCGTCAGTACTGTTTAAAATCGAATCTCAGTTTGTCTTGTATCTATGTTACATAGAGAGCTGAAGAGGAAAGAGATAAAGAAAAGAATCATCGGCAGAGAAGAAGAGATTATGAATCACCTGAAACACGCACTAGGGATCGAGACAGGGAGCGTGAAAGAGATCGAGATAAAAGATGGTCAAAAGAACGTTCAAATAACGGACAGGACGAAAGACGACGGAGACGTCGAAGCAGAGACAGAAAGCGTGACTCGCCTCGGGAGTCTCCTGTCGTACCAAGAAATCAGAGAGAAAGGTCAAGGGATAGACAGCAAAGAGATAGATCAATATCCAGAGATATTAATGAGTGGAACAGGGATAGAGAACAGAACAAAGAAAAGTAAGTGTAAGAAGTTACATAATTTCAAATAAAGTTTTAAAACTTTTTTTCTTACTTACATATTCTTTTTTTTGTTATTATTAGTCACTTATTTTGTAATCCTTTGCATCCTAGTATGTTCTTGTATATGCTTTGCATTAAAATGTGAAGCATTAATGTAAACTACTAAGGAAAATGTTTTTCTCCTAGTATAAAAATTTTTGTATGTATCTTATACATGTTGTTTTTTTTGGTATCAATTAATTAATGTGCTTAACTGAAAAATTAGCAATTTTCCTTTTTTTTTCCTTCACCTCAGCAATATTAAATAGTGATAAAATTTGTAGTAATTATATTATAGTCTTTTGAATAATTTGTTAAGGGGATGCTTTTAAAAATCATTCATAAGTTAACCCTTCTTTGGAAATCTGTTTTTACTGATAATCTAAATTCATTATATAATCTCATTAAAATAATCCCAGTGAATTAACAAATTTTAAAATAACCCAGTATTTTTTTGTCTTCCTCTGATATTACATTTGTGTCATGTTCTGTAAAGATTTTTTTTAAAAATTCAGTTGTATTAATTTTTCATTAAAAATGCTACATTAAAGTAATTTACATTAAAAATAACAAATATTTTATACTTTAGACCTAAAGATAAAGAATTCAAAGTTGAAGATGATGATGATTTATATGAAAAGAAAAAGCATGAACGTAAAGCTAAAGAAAAAGAAAATATTTATCAAGAAGTAAGTTTTATGTAATGCAAATTATGTTTATAAATTATTTATTAATTATAAATGTTATTCATTGTCATATTCTATTGTTTGAATAATCTTGATAATTTTTTCTAATAATTTTGTGGTCTGAAATATATTCTATAGAAAGTAATTCTCGGTGATAAAAAATAATTTTGTCATTATTTATGAATATTTTTAGCGACTTAAAAACTGGGCTGCTAGAGAAAGAAGAAAAGCAAAAGAATATGAAAAAGAGAGGATCAAAGCGGAAGAACAAAAGAAAGATGAGGTACAATTTTCAACGACAATTTTTATTTTTACTTATAGCAGAAAGTTCAATTTTGCATTCTAATTTTCAAATATTGCAGGCCAAAGAAGCTAGACGATTAAAAGAATTCTTAGAAGATTATGATGATGAAAAAGATGACCCGAAATATTTCAAGTGAGACTAATTTATATTACTATTATTTAATCATCTCATTAAAAAAATTTCTACATTGTTTATTAACAAATTATTACTTTAAAGGGAAGTAGCTTAGTTCGTCGCATGAAAGAGAGAGAGAAAGAAATTGAAGAAGATATTTTGGATCGACAAAAAGAAAAAGAGGAGTTAGATGAACTTCGTAAAAAACTTGTGGAGGAAGGGCATCCAGACCCAGAAGCTGAAGTGGAAAGAGTAAGTTTTCTTTTTCTAAACCATCATTTGTAAAGTAGATGTAAATAAATTTTCTATTATGCTGAATCTTTTTGCTATTTTGCACCATAGTAGCCACTATCAAAGAACCATGTCATTTCTTATTCTAATTCTCCCCAATTAGTAGTGTTTTTTGCAAAGATGGCCTGCTTCAATTTATATATTTTACCTTTTAATAGAAATGAGGTTGATTTGATCACTATCAATAGGCCAACTTTGTTTTCTAATATAATTTATAATTTGATACAAATCGATTTTTCAATCAAGTTTTAAAAATATTAAAATATGAATGATGTTAGTTTTCTAAAAAAAAAAAAATATTAAAATTGAACAGTTTATTTTACTTTAAAATATAACTGATATTGATAAGTACATAAATATAATTTTTATTATATTTGAAATTAACTTTTTCTATGACTAAAATGTGTTATTTGCTTTAACTAGATTTTTTTTTAAATTGCATTCATTTAAAAAAAAAAAAAACAACTTTTCAAAAATTTTGAAATAGAAAAATCTTTTGTTAAATTTTAAAAACTTTTTTTCTCCTAAGCTATTATTGGAAGAGAGCCGATTGATGGAGCCTCCTAAGCCAGAGTCTCCAGAATCGGAACCAGAACCAGAAATTCATCCGTCTCCTATCAAACTTAGAACATTGCCTAAGCTTATATCATCTCCTGTGCCTATTCATGAAAAACTAGAGCGATTACAATCGAAGCATTCTCTACCAGAGGAAGAAATTTCTCAAAACAGTTTTTCAGGTTTTTCTGATGTTACTGCCCAACCTGAAGAAACAAAGCTTATGGGTTTCACAAGTTTGCGACTAGGTAAGCTTTTTATGTTGATTTAGATTTTGAGATTAATTCCTACGTTTATTTATAAAAAGAATGCATAAGTGATTTTTTTTTACTATAATTGCCATATTTTTGTGCTTAATATATTCTTTTTTAAAATTTTACCTTTTCAAAAAAATATTTTTTATTTGAAAAATTTTAATTTTATTGATTTCCAGATGATTTACTAAAAGTTAGGATTTTCTAATTTTATTGTTTACATATATTAAATTGTATAACTGAATTAAAAGAACTATTGCTTATTAATTTTATTTTATTTAATGAAACTTTTAAAAATATAAATATGTTAAAATGAACCACACACAATTGTTAAGAAAGGTCGACTGAAATGTACCTTCAGTTTTTCTTAATAATTAGGTGTTTGTATATCAAATCTAAACAAGTAATATAAAATTTAAAAAAAAAAAAATTAAGTCAATTCCTATCAATTCATGCACCTGTACATTAAAAAATGCAATTAACTAAATTTAATTATGAATTAATATTTGAAAAAAACTATTAACATCAAGTGTCATCCACTACAAGTTCAAAAAAAATGTATTTGAACTTGAGTGAATAAAAATATTTTATTAATGATTGAAAATTTGAACAAGATATATATAGGGATATATATATATATCTTGTTCAAATTTTCAATCATTAATAAAATACTTTTATATAGTAGGAAATTGAAGAAAAAGAATCAGTGAAATTTTTAGTTTGGTGTATTTACTTTTATACTTTTTTAAGTATAAGCTGTGAATAGATGTTGCATTTTCAATAAAATGTTTCCTTTGAATTATGTTTTTGATTACTCTAGTTCCTTAACAATAGGGATAATATATTAGTTTGTATAATATTTTTCTGTTATAATATTTTATTTTGTACTAAATTTATGAATTTGTTTGATTTATAGTGATAATTATTTTATTTTCAGGTGGTAGTCCAACTCAGCAGCTCAATTCCAGTCCTTCAGTTACACTCAACAATAATCATACCTCTCATAAAAGAAAAGTGACTGTAGATGAAGTTTTCAATGTGAATGATGAAGAAACTGAACTTAAAAAGAAAAGAAAGTTAATTCCATTAGATGATAATCATGATGATGGACCAAAAAGTCCTAATACTGTTTCACAAATGACTCTTGAGGAAAAAAGAAAACACATAAGAAGCTTGATTGAAAAAATTCCTACGGATAAGACTAAACTTTTTGCTTACAGTTTGGAATGGCCAGTAGTTGATAAAGTAAGTATTGTTTCATACTTAATATTCTTTACAGTTTCATTAAAATTTAATTGCCAGTATTTCTATTTTTACTAAACAGCAGGCTCTGGTTTATCCAACATATATTCTTCATTATATGAGGAAAATATATTTTATACTAGCCATAAATCCTAGTAAAAAAAAAAAAAAAAAATATACCATTTCATTTTCTTCTTAAACTTTTTGTTTTATTTCATTTTTATTATTGATACTATTAAAGAAGTAATATCAGTGGCATTTTCTGTGCATTATCCAATTTCAATTGTCCCATGAGTATGATAATTGGTACATTATTTTTCATTGTATTTATATTATATGGATTGAAGAGTTTTATGCAAAAACATTTTATGATTAGCTCTATTTTCTCTTTGGTTTTGAAAAAGAATTTGTTCCAAAAAATATTTCTGTAAAATTAAAATGTGTGTGTTTGTGTTTAAGCACATCCATCCATATATCTATATACACATACATACACACACATTTTTTTCAGTTGAGTGTTTTTTGATTTAAACTGGGATAAGATTTTTTTTATAATAGGTGTCAAATGTTTATTCAAAATTAAAAAGCTATAAAGTAAAAAAAAAAAAATTATGATTTCTTCAAAAACTACTGCACATTAAAACACTGTCCAGAATTAAATATTTCTCAAATTTTTTAATCCCTTTTAAAGCATTAAAATGTGTATTCAATTTATATAATATCTGAATGGCCACTTATTATTATCCTATTTCAATTTGTCTTTCTTTACTGTCATTTATTAAAGAAAAAGTCTTTGTTTGAAGCATTTGTTCTCTGTATGGGGAAAAAACTAAATTCAACACTTTCCTGGTATGGCTTATAATTTTCCATAAAGGTGTTAAAATTTTTGAACTACTCATCACAATTAGTGTCATTCTTAAGATTGATTATATAGAGTGCAGCAGTTCTAAAGCAAAATGTTTAATAACTTAAATCTTAATTTTATACAGCAGTGAGTATGTTTTTATTTTATAGTTATTTCAGTTTATTTATACATACTTCTTTTATAGAAGTAGGCATATAATGAATGTTATTATTTATTTAAAAACGTTTTGCTTAGGAAATTATGTTGCTTTTTATGGCCTTACCAAATAAAATTAAGAAGAAAATCTTTTTTAATCATGTAATTAATTTGGTATAAGATCAAAAATTTTTCTTCCAATTTTTTTTTCTATATTTAGTTGTTATATACATTTCTAATAAATTTGTAATGTTTGTAAATAATGGTTCCATAATGATTTGCTCATTGCGTTTGTTAGAATATAAGAATGTCTTCTCTATCTCACTTTTTTTTAATGCGTTATTTGTACACACACACACTGTGTGTACACACACACACACACATATGGCTATAATCCAGTTATTGCAAAATTTGTGTATTTCATAGCTGCCAAAGGTTTTAAATTTTTATCTGAAAATCCAAAAGTGTTATGTGTTTCGAAGTTTTTCAGTAGCTGTAAAAAATTTTAAGAAAACAGTTTAATTTTTAAGGTATAGATTTCTAGTATTGTAAGCCCTTTTAATCTGACATGTTTAGACCACATGTGTGCCTGTTTAAAATTTTATCATTTTATAAATTGTCAATATAGTTTTAACAGGATACCAATGATATATCGCTCTAAGTACTAATATAATTTAAACATGCACATGTGTGTTGACCTCATATTTTGAACTTGTCCAGATAATATAAAAATATTTTATCATTCTATAGCATTTACAAAAATTAAATTAATACATTGAATATCCATTTAATTAAATATTTTTGTCTTGCTAAAAACCACAGCACAAAAGAAATATCAATGTTGTTTTCAATGATATTTAAAACTAATTCTGACAAACTACTCTATGATTCAAAATAATGCATATAAACATGCCTTACTGTATATGATATCACATTTCTTCTGTGATTCGATTTCTACTTCAAACTTTTGTTACAAATTACAATTCAAATTTTTAAGTTTTATACTGTACTGAAATTAAAATTGATAAATACAATAAACTGGGTTAGAGCATTATTGTCCCAACCTAGTAGTCAAGTCAAAGAATACCTTAATCTACATGAAAAAAAAAAAAAAAAAAAAACTGTAAACAAGCAGCTCTATTACTACTGATTATAGAAAGTGCCGAACTCTAAAATTCCTGATGCTAAAGGGCCTACTGTAAAAGGAAATTGTTATTTTGTATTAAAAACATTTTTTTCAGTTGGTTATATAATGTTAGCCCTTTGCACTTGGGATTTTTTTTCTCATTTGTATTACCACCAACTCGAAGCGATTTTAGTGAAAAGATCATATTCACATGTAAGTTTGATATACACATTAAAAGAAAGGCATTATTTATATTGTTAATTGCATTGTCTCCGTAGCGGAGCCCATGAGCTTGAAGACAAATTATAAATGGCTCTGCTCTGGAGCCCTCGAGTGCAAAGGGTTAATAGGATATAGTTACTTCCTTTATTGTTGTTGAAAATTGCATACATGGTAAAAGTTCTTTTTTTTCAAAGTTAGCTGTTATCTTATTCGTTTTTTAACGATACAAATATATTTGCTTACTGCACTTAAAAGTTTTGGAAGAGTTTTCTTAGCATTTAATATAGGGTGGATATAAGATAATAGGTTTCTTTTATGCATCAACAAGAACTTTAACCATTGCTTCTAGTCATGAATTTGTTGATATTCAAAGTTGGATTCATATTTCAACTCCTTTAAATCGAATTAAATTATTTACAGAAAAAATATAGAAAAGGATTTCACTGGATTATTCTTAATACATAATTGGGCATATTGTTAAAAACAGAATAAAACCAGTTTTCTACTAAAGATATCCGATTCAAGTTTATCAAATTCAATTACAAATGTTTATAAAATTGCACTGGTGCTGAAAATGTATTCATATGACCATATTTAATTGACTTTTGTATCTTATAAGCTTTTCATTAATAAAAGGTTTGTAAATTTTGTTATAATATAAAGGGATTTTGATAAAACTCAGGCCTTTTTGTACCGAAGCAGTGTTTAATTAGTTCACAATTAAAAAAATGTTTTTCCGTAATAAAAACTTATGAGTAAATCAATTTTAAATTATTCTTTTGTTTATATGTACTATATGCTAAAAACAGATTTTTAAAAGAATCGCATCATATTTGGTCAAATAATTTTATCTTTTTATGAATGTAGTTAAGTTTTATTGTTTTTTCATCAATTATCTTTATGGAATTGCATTGAAAATTTTAAAATTATTTTATGTAAGTTGTTTCTGGGTACTTAGCTGTAATTAAAAAAAATAATTCTGCTTAAATACTTTTTGTTCATAATGATAAATTTACTCTTTATTTACTAATGCAATTTCAGGAAAAGTAAAATTAGATTTCTGTTACGATAAAATTTAAGTATTGTAAGAATTAAAACAGTAAATAATTACAAAATCGAGGAATATGTTGCACTTTTTTTAATAATCATGGAGAAATTGATGTTTATTACAGCAGTTTTGGTAAATTTGAGCAATAAACAAATTTAATCTTCATGAACACCCAAGTGAGAAAAAATTATATTTAGTATATTTGTTTGATTGTAAATTACATTGTATATCTTATATTTATTTTAATTTATTTCTTGATTTGTGATTATTTGAAAATGACTAGGCATCAGAATTGTAAGTTCAAATTGGTTATAATTGGTTCAATTGTAAGAAATTGGTTAAATTACATAATCACAAATGGAGTTTCAGATTATTTTTAAGGTGTTAAATTTCTAGCAAGTGGAAAAAAACAGTTTGAATATTTTCAATAGTAAATAATTTTACTTTTTCATGTTTAGAAAACATAACTGTTGGATCTTTATAAAATGGTGAAAGAGCAATTCTATCATGTCAAATTGCTTTTTGTTGAATTTGTGTTTTAGCAATGTGTAAAACAATATAATGCTAAATTATAAGATTATGCATCCAATTTTCTTAAAAATTATTTCTGTAATCCTTCTTTCAAATTTTGCATAAATGCCATATCCATAGCATAAAATGTTTTCAAAAATTTTGGCAACCTCGTTATTGATAAATGTGCCACCTTTACAATTTGCATCCTCATTTAATAAACTATCATCTGTAATATTAAATGAAATTGATTTCATTATTAATTGGGAAATTGTACTTAAGAAATCTTTTATATAAGGCTGAAAATCATTTATAGTTGCTTTTTCTAATTTGTAATATTATTAGCAATATATAAATGATATATATGGAATTTTTGCATTTCTTAACTATATTATTAAAAATTTTCACACTTCCTTCAATTTATAACTGCTTACATTAAGAAGAAAAGTCAATTTTAGAATATGTAAATGTGCTTTTCTTAATCCAAGGAATCCTTTTTTTTTTTTTTTTTTTTTTTTTCCCCTTCCCTGTTCTATTCAGTTATTTAAAAATTCTGATTTTGTGTTGGCTGTAAGTATGCATTAAAAAGCACTATTCTCTGAAAGACTTCATTTTTCACTTAAAAAAAATGCTGATAGTTTCTGTTTCAAATCTTCTTACGTGTAATCAATTATTCTTATAAAATTGCCAATGTTGTTGAAATAGGATATATGATAAGTAAAGGAGTTGAGACTTTAAAAAATATCATACTATTTATAAATTAAAGCTTATCCTTATTGTTTTCTTAGTTTATACATTTTTAAAAATATTCTTTCCTTGCTGGAAAGAATGTAGATTAAACATACTCATTTATTTGTCATAATTGTTTCAATATATTTCACAGAATAACTAAATCTTATATGTTAGAATATCTTAATTTCTTACTGTTGCTTTTGTTTTCAAAATTATTTCAATTTGTAAATGTAATTTTATAGGCTCTTATGGAAAAAAGAATACGACCATGGATAAATAAAAAAATAGTTGAATATATAGGAGAAGAAGAACCAACATTAGTGGAGTTCATATGTTCAAAAGTTATGGCAGGTAGTGCAGCACAAAGCATTTTAGATGATGTTTCAATGGTAAGCATGAACTTCTATTAGATATAAAAAGTTGTATTTTTTTATAAAAATTCTAATATTACAATAAAATTATAAAAACATTTGAATTTCCATTTCTAAATTTTTGCATAATATTCTACAGTCTTCAATTAAACTTTGTGAATTTTGTAGAATTTTTTTCTGCATTTCATAATTTTGTTTCAAAGACAGTCTTAAACTAGTTAGTAGTTTAGGCAATTACTTTACCTGGCATGATATAAATAAAAATGTGCTTTTAAGTTTTTAAAAGTGTGCTTTTTGTTTTTATAGTTATATTTACTCCCAACTATGGTACTTTAAAAGTTTAGATGTATAAATTATTTATTCATTAAAAAGTTCTCATTTGAAATCTTATTATATCGTAATTTTAAACTGTTAATGTAATTACTTAAAAATTTAATAACTGTTGTATAATATTTGCTCTCATTATTTTAGAAAATATTTATTTTTAAAAAAAAAATAAAATTTTGTATAAAAGTGAATTTAAAAAAAAAAATAGGGCATTGATAAAAAGTAATTAAGTTAATTTAATTTTTTTTTATAGAATAATAATAAGTTGGCAAATTGTGCATGAAACACAAGTAGTACAAGATGAAAAAATTTTTTATGATAAGTTTTAAATATTTTGCTAAACAAAAACTGCTTACATTGATTTTTATCATTATTGAATAATTTTTTCCAACTTCATATAGTTAAGCATGAATTAGAGTTAAAAAAAAAAATAAATAAAATAAATTTCGTCATAAATATGTCAAGTTAGTGTATATATTATTTCATAATCTGCTGTTAAATGTTTGTGTTTAAATAATGCAGAGAAGTAATTTTTAAAGCATTAAAATATAATGTTCACATTTCTGTGTTTATTCAAATATCTTTTCATTTGTATTTCTACCTGATGAAATTTGATGTTTCCCGTTTTTCTAGTGTTAATTAAAAAAAAAAATTTGAAGATGTCAGTGATACAAATAACATGCACAACTCAATATTGAGACGTCTCAATTTAATAACATGAATGATATCTAGTTCTTTGAAAATTTTATATAATTCAATGCTACTCTTGATTATTTGTATTTTTTTTTAATAATGACATTTTCTTTTATTCACAGGTATTAGATGATGAAGCGGAAGTGTTTGTTGTCAAAATGTGGAGATTACTCATATATGAAATAGAGGCTAAGAAACTAGGATTAGTTTGTAAACCAGATTCTGGCCTTCAGGTATTTTGAAAAAAAAAATTTAATTTCACTCCATTGAAATTGCTTTTAAATTTACCAAAATGTAAAACTAAAAGCAATTTTAATGAATTAAATACCTTAAATTTTCCTTTTTCTTATAGGAAAATGTTGCTCAAGGTAAAACATGAAAATTAAAGCTGTATTAATTGTCAAATATATTCTGCTTCAGTATACTGGAGTCATGTATGAAGGAATTTGATATGACATTTGCATTGTAATTATATCATCTCATTATGACAGACAGACAGACTTGTACTTTAATCAACTAACACATATGGATAAATATCATAAGTCACATGGTGTTCAGTTTTATGTGGCTTTATGTTTCTTCCTTTTCTCTCAGCAATAAATTTTAAATGAACAAAACATACATACTGTGATTAGTCAGAATAACTGGAATATTTGCATTTTCAGTGGAGAAAACAAGAAGCATAATTTTAAGATAACAGTTGTTAATTTATAACTAACTGGATTAACTAATATTAGTTCCTGAAATAAAACCCTTTTTTTGTGCTGGTAGGGGAATTCTTTCAGGATACTATAATTCTTATTTATATTTTATACATTTCGATTTTCTTGCGATACACTCATTTATATTGCTCATAATCCACTTTCCAATTTAAACAAATCAATAAGAAGATTATCTTGATCTACATTTGCTTTTGAATTTATATTATTAATTAATTTTCTTATGTAGTTAATATTTTCTAAATGTGGTTCCTTTTTGTAATTTCAGGAATATTTATCTTTTTAAAAAGCTTATCAAAAGTGCAGCATGTTTTAAATTTGCCTACTGAAACATGTGATCCAGTTATTTTGTCAAGTTCTATACTTTGCTTCCAGATTCTTAATGTTCATTATTGTAATATTATTTTTTACAAGACAGTTTTACCTTTGTAAACATTTGTTAAATAATAAGACATTGAATATTTTACCTAACAAATAAAAGTTCCAATTAAAAAATATGATGTGAAATTCTCAGTAGAAAAAAAGCATTTCTATTCTTTTGTATAGTTACAAAATTGTTTTCATTTGAAACTGACAGTTTAATGTTTCGTTGAATTAAGACCACAACGAAAGATGTTTTGTATTTTAGTTTTATTGCTCATTTTTGTGAGCAAATATACTGTTAACTTTTGTTAATTTATGTAAATAAAATTTAACAATAAAGAAAATCTGGTATTAAGATTCATTGGATGTTGGCTTGTTTTATTTATTTCAAACAATAAACGGTATTTTTTATGCAAAATTTTGTAATAATTTTTTTGAATTACACTTATAAGAAAATCTATAGGCATGGGAAGAAAAAAATATTTTATTTCAGGGTGTTGACAGAGAATGATTCATAAAATTATCTAAAAATCATGGAATATGCGCACGATCAGTGATTTTGTAGCCAAGCTTACTTGCCAATTTAGATTATTAAATTTGTCTTTCACTACTGTGTGTGTGTTTGCTTTTATTTGTACATGCTCTTTTTAAGCCAATGTAGAAAAGTAAGGATTTTAGTTTATTTTCTAATATTTTATTAATTATTTATTATGTATTAAGATGAAATTCATTCCTTAAGCCTGATTTTGCAGTCCTTTAGCCTATGTGATGAGTGCATATTTTTAATTTGTTATTTATGTGTTTAATTACTAATTCTGCTTGTCTTCAATTGGACTTCCATTATATGTCTACATAGAAGGGAAAAACAAAATTCAAAGGTATAGTGTGGCGTATAATAAACACATTCAGGTAGAATTCGTCATTCACCGTTTCATGATATTTTGCTATTTCTTTTTTTCGAGTTTCTTAAGTTTAAATTCCCTCTTAAAAATGGTTTAAATTAAATAATAGATCAGCATTTATTTTAATCAGTGGTTATAATTCTGGAGTTTACTGTAATATACTGTTTTAATAGATATTTATAGGATGCCCATTCTATTTTTTTAAAAAAAGTTTTTATTAACGTATTGTTCATGTACAGTAATTCTGAATAGGAAGAAAGCCAGGAAACATATGATTAGTAGTCTTAAATCAGGGAAATGTTTTATGTTTAGCCAGGGTTATTATGTTCTCATTTTCTTTAGCAACCCTGTATTTATAATTTAATCAAACATATATTAGAAATAAAATCAATCGTCATTTCTTATTTAATGCAATTATACTAGAAAACAACTCAAAAGGTGAAAGGAGCTTTTTATACATATATATATTTCAATAACAATGTTTTAACTAATGATCTTTTAATCATTTATTTCTACATAATAGTAAAATTTTAAATACAAGGAAATGGAAATGTGAGATAAAATTCATTCACTTTTCTTTAGAACATATCTAATTATTCTTCAGGAATTTTGAAAATCTAAATTTTTTTTGTGAGTATGAGGGCAGTAATGGTATAAATTTTTCTACAAATTATCCATAAATGTATAGTATGTGCTACTAATCTAATTCTTCTATCAATATTCGTTGTTCATTCTCAACAGATGTAGTCTTCTTTGAAAGAATTCGTCTTCAAATAAAGGTTCTTCATGTAAAAAGTACAAAACCTGCTTCCTTGTAGTTGCCAAACTAACTGGATTCAATTTGATTTTTCGTTCATAAAAGTTGTTTGTTTTCTACTTGAATGAGTTTCCACCATGGTATAGTCATTTGTAGTTAGTGTCTGGAAAAATAAGTATTATCTAAGTGAAAAGATGGTTAAAAATTTTTTTAAAGGCTAAAAATTTTAATTTAATCATAGACCATATTTTTTATAAATTGTGTGATTATTTTGTGCATTAACTTCTGAATTTTTTATTCTAAAAATATCAACATGATAAGATATAAAGACCCGTTCTAAGTTAAGATAGGCAGTGTGTCAAGAATATTTTCTTTACTGATCTGTAAACAACTCTTAATAAATTGCCTGATCTGTTTTTTTTTTTTCATGTCTGTGTTGTATGTTTGCAATACACAATAATAAGTTTTAACCAGTTTAAAATTACGGTGAAAATTTAATAAATTAGCAGTTGCTCCAAAAATCTAAAATTTCTTCTGGGTTAAACTTTTATCTGAATTTTAATTTTTTAAATATTTAAAAATTCTTGTAAATAATATTCATTTCCAAATAACATTAAAGCAGATATTTAGATTTAAAAATAATTTATTAAAAAGGATTTTTAAAAACTTTACAAAACATAGATTAATTTACCTTGTATGATATGATTTAAATTTTTTTTTTTTTGTTTGAAATAAATTGGCAATTCGTATAACATTCATTAATGAATAAATGTAAAATTTTTGTTTATTGCAGAAATGAAAAAGTAAGACAATATGAATGATGAATTTCATTGCTATATTAATGACTCACTAAAGGATTATGTAATATATTTTTAATTTTTCCCTATAAAAAAAAAAAAAAAAATAGCGAAATTCTATGACATGGAACAAAAAACATGCATGTTGCAGCAAAATTTCGATTAAAAAAATTTGCCTTTGAGAAAATAAACTTACTTTTGAAATGTTCCCCTCTGATGTTGAATTCTTTTCCAAACCTAGAATGACAAAAGTTTTTGTTAGGAATATACATCTGCTCAAAATGCATAAATATTTAATAAGAGAGAAATTTCTCAATAGGGGCCATTTCCATAAGTATAAGACCAGTTATCCAAAAATATCGGCCTTCATCCCGTAGTTTTAATATTAAACAACTATCACATTGAATTGCTGCAAACAACCAGTTTTCACCAAATTTCGTTCATTGTTTTTCTCATAATCTATCGGAATATTAGAAGAGTGTCAATAGAGCATTTGCTATATATACTTATGTCCAAGAACTTCATTTCAAAATTGTATTATAGAGAGTTAACAGAAATAATTAATATTTGATATTACTTGGTTCTAGTGTAATTTATTAGGAGTATTATTTGCCTACTTGTAAATGTGATTTGTTTTTGAGATACTTCAAATTCAGAAGTTATTGTAGTAGGGAAGCCACAATATATATTAAATAATTAATGTTTGTTAATTTACAAGCTGATAACTTGATGAACACTTCTCTGCAGTAGCTACTTATGATCTGAATGGGAGGATGGTCAGTAGATATTATATACTTGATAAATATACAAATTACATACACGTGTTTATAAAAATTGAAAAGGACAGTCAGAAAAAAATGAAATTTAATCCTTAATAGCTTATGGTAAAAGTTTGCAAAGTAATACTGCCTTGTTATGAATTAAAAAAGCTTTTGGGACACTGCTATGAACTAGACTTGTACGAATATTAACGTAACTGTTAATTTAACTAAGTTGACGAGAATTAGAGGTCAACTCCAGTAGCCGAAAAGGAGACCTACACCACCAGAGCAAATATTAGATTACGTTGGTGATTGAGAGAGGAATAATTCTTGGTATGGCAGAAACTGGATGGGTGCTCAGTCTCTTTTTCTCTCTGTCTTATCCATTATGACAATGCTATAAAAAGAATGTTGAGATCGTTGGACTAGAATGAGTTCACACACATGCAGGCCAAGCTCATTATGTCCGCGACTAATAATTGGCCTTACTAATAATGCTTATCGTCCGACAAGCACACATACTGCACGTAGCTACTGCATCTTTGTCCAATAGCTATACACAAAATGATCTGCACTGCCTCTTGTGTCTGTCAGTATCATTGTGAAGTGACTGGTTGGCAATTATTCATTATGGCGGCGCCTGTTTCGTCCCTAATAGCTACCACGGTCACATCCATTTGAATTGATCGCCTTTAGCCTACATTGAATCGCGCGATTAAATGTAGCTTCTGATGACAACAGGGCATTTGTTTGGAGGCAATGGGATTTACTGTTTGGAGTACATCCACACTTAGTTTGGGGTGCTATTGCTTATGACACTTGATCCCTTCTAGAAATGATACACAGCACCATGATAGCCCAGCTACACATTCATGACATTGTTTAGTCGCATTATATTATCTCTCATGACAAGGCTTCCTAGGAATATTTTTTTTTTTTTAACAAGATAATACTTGGTCACACATAGTAAAAGTGTTACACTGCCTTCTCAATATTGACAAACTTTCTTGGTCCTCCCGACCCCTAGATTTCCCATTGATTGGAAATTTGTGGTATGATATGGATCGCAAATTGGCAGAGTCGAAGTCTGAATGAACTAGAGACAATTAGAGAATGCAATGTTGCTGGATACCCTAAGAAGTCTGTAAGCCTCAGTGACTGTATTCAAGTTAGAGATGATCCAATGCGGTACTAAATCCCGTATTTTTTTTCATTGAGTTTTACTATAGTAAATTATTCCGTTGCTTAATTTTTAAAGTTCATTGTTTATTTTTTAAAGCTGGAACTTACCCAAATGAAGTATCTTGGGCAAAACATTACGATCAGCGAAGGCAGATTTTCTGTTGAAGATGCTGTAACGAAAGTAAAATATTTATTGTAGCATGTGATGCTGATAAAAGCACTATATCTTTACATTTTATGAATGTAAAAACAATGAAACATACCTTTCGGTGCAGTGCAGGGTAGTAAATTCTTTTATCTTGAATTATTATGCATTCTTCTTCGTCATCATTTTCAACAATTAATGAGGAATAACTTTCGGAAGTATTATCTTGATCTGAAGACTTATTGTCTCTCATATTATTTTTGATGTAATTATTTCCTGTTCATTAAAGCAATGTTGATTTTTACTTTTTTATTAATCTTTCTTTACAAATTTCGTTTGAATTTCCAGCTATCTTATATTTCTCAGTACGCGTTTGCATCACATTTTTAATCGGCATTTTGACATAATTCTGCTTTCCCATTGATGTAGTAATTTTAAAGTGCTCACTGAAGGAATTGGATGGATGAATTTCGTTTTGATTGCTGTTAATTTCACTGTCAATCCATTCATTTTCTTTTAAATTATTGATGGTACTTATCATCTGGTGTTTTTCATTTGTCTGGTATTTTTTATTTGTCAACTGATACTCAAGTTGAATATCGTCTTTTTCTGATTTTTTCATATTTGATGTGTTGTCATACTTTGTAATAGGTATATTCTCAATTGAAGAAGAAATTTCGTCATGATCTACGTTTAAATCTTCAATTGATATACCTTGTAAAAAGAGTTTTTGAGCCACGCCCATGCTCGCGTGTGAATTCTAGGCGTTTTTCTGAGTCTTCTGACTTTACATCATTTATGAATTCACTGGATTTTATATCTTCGGAATCAAAAGTGGGGAAATTATATAAAGAGACAGCATCAGAAGTAAAATTTTCATTTTGATCAGTTGTTTGAAATATCACCATATGATACATTCATTTTTATGTCTTTTCCGAGATTTCTGTTGCAATCGAGTTTATTTTCTTTCTCTTCGTCTGTCATATTTTCTCGAAGAGAACTTGTATCTATATTTGCTTCATCAGTTAATGAGGTTAACCAGTCAAAATCACTTGGGGTAATATTAGACGCTTTGCTTTGTTGTTCTAATTGTGAGATTTGGCTGAAATTCGAAAAGTATCCTTCAAAAGAATCATTTCTTCAATTCACGTTGATCGTCTTTAGAAATTGCACCACATTCTGATTTTATCACTTGATCTGGGTTTATTTCATCCTTTCTCTGTTTCTCACAAATATCACTTTTCATTATTAAATCTTCTAATTCTGTTGCGGGCAATTTCGTACCCCAATCAGATTCATTTGAGATATTTTCAATCGATGTTTTTGTGTTCCTTTTGGAATCAAGTTCGGATGTCATATTCTTTTCTTCTGTAACAACTGTGGTTTCTTTTCTTTCTCCAAGCACAACATTTACGTTTGTCTCAGATTTTCTAAATAAGCCTCAAGAGATTTCATCAACGTTTCTTCGGTGGTATAAATATTTGTTAAATCATTATTTACTTCAGCACAGTTAACGGAATTTTCGGTTGATATTAAGAACAATTTTTCCCAATAATGAAAGAAGATTTTTGTACTTCTAAGTTAGGTCGCATTGAAAAAAATTCTGGGGCTTATTTTTAAACCCATGATTTATGCAAAAGAGCTTCTCTTTGTCCTCTGACACTGATCGACTAGTATCATCAGTGGAAATTGAAAGAACTGGTTGATGCAATGGATTCTTCGCATGAACTGTCATCGTCGAAATTTCTTTCTTTACACGTTCATATAGTGATGGAAGACTGTATGAGAATAAATTACTGGTTTTCCTCGCCAACTATTGCTGCTCGAGTTAATAGTTGAGATGTCATTTTATTTGTTCTCTTATATTAGTAGTTTTATTCACTGAATTTATATTTTCTTCAGACGGGCATGGGCGAACTAAAGTGTTTGCTTTCGCCAAAATCTGCTACATGTTCATCAGCTTTGATGAAAGATGTAAATCTCTGCTTTGCAATTAATTGCATCAACAATTTACCATTTTCTTTGGTAAAAACATTATTTGGAATCGTCTTTGCCCAATTTAAGATCGATTTCCGATATTGCGGATTCGATGTATAAATTAGTATTTGAAGCACTATTTTCAGTCATGATATCTTTTTCTTTTGTAAAACTAATAAAATTGTCAACTGTTATAGAAATATTCTCATCTGCAGGATTATTTGCAAACATTTGATTTTTGTTGCTGTTGTTAACTCTGGAGATTCTAAAGGGTCTTTTCGCGTTTTTCAGCTGAATCTAAATTAAAAAGAAATTAATTGATAGGATCCATTACTTTTGTTTAAGGCATAGTCTTTGTCATCGTCTTTTAATGTAATTTTCAAATTTTGATATTCATCTTGACAGTGATCCATGTTTAGTTTTTTATTGTCTTCATTTTGAGTTTTTTGAATAGAATTTGAGTTCCCTTGTTTTTTTTTTTTAAAGACGATGCAGATGATTCCTCCGTCGCTATTTTTTGTAAAAAACAATATTGTTTTTAAAATGAGGAACTACTATATGGTTATTGAGTATACTGTCAGTGGAGGCTCGAACAACTTTAGCCATTTGGTTATTTTTGAATAAGATTGGGTTGAGGTCTTTTGACGCTTGATGTTTTGTTGAATTCTCTAATATGTCTTCTTTAACTGAGCATAATTCTTTTTTTCAAACTTATTTTGTTTAATACGGTTCTATTTAACAACTTTGATTCACTTTCGGTTAGATTTTTCTCTGGAGATACTGCAGCAAGCTTTTATGGAATTTCTATCTACAGCAATGTCTTTACTATCTTTATCTTTCATGTTCTCGGATGAAACTTTGGGATTATCAGTATCTGATACATATTTTGATTTATAGAAATTTCGCTCTGGGTGTCTTCGTTTTTAGGTATGTCTAAATCCAAGTTTTTCTTCTCTGTATTTTCATTACCATTTACTGAAATCGAATGATCAATTTCTGAATTTGCTTGTTCGTCCAAAGTAAATTCGCTTATTGTAATTTCTGCAAAAATATGATTATTAGAACTGTTTCGCATATCGGGAGTGACTCTTCAGTCTCCAAATTATTTTCATCGAATTCGTTCGCTGAGTTTTCAGTGATTTTCTGCGAAATACTAGTTTCTGATGCTATACACATTTTTCTATCAAGGTCATCTTTACAATCTGCGTTTAACCGAAGCGATTGATTTGATAGTTGTATGTTGTTGACTGGGAACATTTCTAGTGAATTTGATTGTGTAAAAGATTCGAATGATGCATTACAAATTTCACATTTAGGATTAATCAAGACATTTCCTCCTTTCTTCATATTTAGGTTATCCTCGTCATTTTTCTTTGTGGTAGAAATTTCAAATGAAATTGGAATGGTTGGATTAGAATTTTGATTCAATGGTGATACATTATCCAAACATTTTTGCTGAATTAACTGTTTATCAGACAATAATCTTATACCCTCACTTTTAACTGGATTTGATTTTGTTTCTTTTTCACTACAGATGGATTTTTCAAAAGAAATATCCTTTTCCATTGAACGATATGAGTATGCATAGATTTAATAAAGTTAGATTCTTTCTTCTCTACTGATTCAATCATCGTGGGATTTTGGTTCGTATTTTGAATCAAAGTATTCTCCTCGGTTAACTGTTTTTCAGTCGATAATCCTATACCATCACTTTTAATTGGACTTGTTTTTGTCTCTTCTCTACTGCAAATTGATTTTTCTAAAGAAATGTTTTTGTCCTTCAACTGTATGAAGTAGCCATGGATTTAATTAAATTAGATTCGTCCTTCTCTACAGTCATCGTGGAATTTTGATTCGTTATTAGCAAAATATTCTCATCAATTAACTGTTTTTCAGCCAAAAATACTATACCATCTTTTTTAATTGAATTTGTTTTTGTCTCTTCTGTACTGCAGATTGATTTTCAAAAGAAATATCTTTGTCCTTCGAACTGTTTGAAGTATGCGTAGATTCAATAAAGTTAGATTCGTTCTTCTCTACTGATTCAGTCATCGTTAAATTTTGGTTCGTGTTTAACAAAATATTCTTCCCAATTAACTCTTTTTCAGTCAATAATCCTATACCATCTCTTTTTTAATTGAGTTTGTTTTTATCTCTTCTGCACTGCAAATTGATTTTTCTAAAGAAATATCTTTGTCATTCGAATGGGTTAAAGTATGTATGGATTTAATAAAAGTTAGATTCGTTCTTCTCTGATTCAGTCATCGTGAAGTTATGATTCATGGTTTGAATCGAAATATTCTTCTCTGAATCAATGGATTCGTTTCCTTTTACGACATTTTCGTCATTTTTCTTTTGAAATTTCTGTGTTCATTTCTGTTGTCCACAATTGGTTCGTAGCATGCATTTGTGTTGTAATAATTTCTTCGAGTGATTTTACAGCAGGTTCGAGAACGCTGAGACTGTTCTCTATTTCATTTTAAAACCTTTGAAGATTCTTTCATTGTCATGGAAAATTCGTTTTTGGAGACTGAATTAGTACAGTCCATTTCGCAAACTGCATCTTCAAATCTGGAACTGAACCTTCAGTAAGGTAAATTTTCCACTTGTTGCGGTGGACTAAATTCTTTGGGAGACACATTGGAATCTTTACGTTCTTCAAGTTGTTCTTTTTGCATGGTTAAATCACTTTCAGCATTATTGCTTTAGCATTTTCTAATTTTTAATAAATCCATATTCGTTCTACCTCCTGAGTAATACAGCTAAAAAGAAATTATAAGTATGGATCAATAAATAGATTAACAATATACAATAACTTTTCTCAAATAAACACCAGAGTTATAGAAGTAAATTGTTAGAATATTCTATATATTGCTGAATACGAATTCAAAAAATACGAAGTGTGGTACATTACATTTTTACATTTTTTTTTTTACAAAATACATTTTTTTTTTTTTTTTTTTACATTATTATAATTTTTTAAACAAAAATTATTTTTAGAATTCTGATACGTAAATTTTGTCTACATGTCTTGGTCGTCTGTAGGACCAACTAAATGAATGATTTTTGTATTGTTCGATGGTTGTCATTTAACAATTTAAGAAGATGAAGTATCATTGTTTTCAGAGTCTTAACTGAATTATTTGTGAATGTAGTTTGCATTTTGGGAATAAGACTATTGACTCACTGAAAATAGGAGTTACATATTAATTACATTCTTCCCAGTGGGCACATAATATTTTAACCACTTGAAGAAAATATCAAATCACATTAGCTCGGAAATTAAATCCCTATGCCAATATTAATGAATATCTTTCCACAAAAAGTATTTGATAAGAGTTTACGACTCAAATCGATAACTCACACTAATCGGTGTGACCTCAAGATTTTTCAACTGCAAATTGCGAATAAATAACAGATTTTTCAATGTGCATGTGCATGAGTCTTTTTGCAGGACACAAAGCCAGCTCTAGACAGAACGATTTTTTGTCTATTTCCATTCTTGGGCAACGGGCGTACCTGTTACGGAGTTCCTGTGTGGTTTAAGAACCACGATACCTCCACATCTTAAATTAGTTAATAAATTAGCAAAAAGGTAGTTGCATCAATTAAAGAATATTAATAAATAAAAATAGAACAATTAAAATTTAGAAAAACATCTCTTGCTTGAGAACAATTAAAGCAAGAGATCGGAAAAACTAAAGCTATAGGTACAGTGGGTCGTTGTCGTGCCAAAAAAAAAAATTAAAATAAAAAGTTAAATTAAAAGAACATTTGGGATTAATGAGCTTCAACACAGGGATTTAAAAAAACACTGACCTACTGCTATATATACTACCACCACCTAAAAGGAAAAGGAAGAGAAAAGAAAACTACATGAGTTCAAGTGAGTACTGGAAATTGAGAAAAACATGAGGTTCTTTTATGTTTTATATCAATTCTATTTTCAAGTGAAATGCTTTTATCAAAGTGTGGGTTCTACATTGCATATGATTAATATGAACTGAAATATTATAATTAGTAATTATCTAACATTTATTTTTCCTTCTAGACACAGAAAAAGTACTAAAAATGTCATATGGACAGTTTGTATGAGGGAACACA